>ML102334.1:17141-35514 GCA_003697995.1 Taxidea taxus jeffersonii | reverse complement strand
AAAGAATGCTGATATGAGCATTTGTGTACAAGTTTTTGTTTGGAAATATATTTTCAGTTCTCTTGGGTATGTACCTACAAGTATCATATGGTAGGGTCATATAGTAACTCTATGTTTAACCTATTGAGGAAGTACCAAACTGTTTTCCACAGTGGGTGCATTATTTTACGTTCCTACCAGTAGTGTAATGGATTCCAATATCTCTACATCCCCACCAACACGTATTATGTATATCTCTTTGATTACAACTATCCTAGTGGATGTGAGGGGCATCTCATTGCAGTTTCTATCTGAACTTCCCTAATGACATGATGAGCATCTTTTCATGTGTTTATTGGCCGTTGGTATATCTTCTTTAGAGAGATGTCTATTCAAACTTTTGTTCATTTCTTAATTGGGTTATTTGTCTTTTTATTGCTGAATTGTAAGTGTTCTTTATATATTCATGTGCATGGCCCTTGTCAGCTTTTGTTTTGTAAATATTTTCTCTCCTTCTGCCAGTTGTCTTTTCACTTTCTTGGCAGGCCAATGAAGCACAAGTTTTTAGTTGGGATGAAGTCCAATTAATCTGTTTTGTTGTTTCTTGTGCTTTGGGTGTTATTTTAAGAAACTATCATTCATGAGGTGCCTGGGTGGCTCAGTCATTAAACATCTGACTTCAGCTCAGGTCATGATCTCAGGGTCCTAGGATGGAGCCCTGCATTGGGCTCCCTGCTCAGCAGGAAGTCTGCTTCTCCTTCTCCCCGCCCACTTATGTTTCCTCTCTTGCTGTGTCTCTCTCTGTCAAATAAATAAATACAATCTTAAAAAAAAGAAACTATCATTCAGTCAAGCTCATGAAGATTTACTTCCATATTTTTATCTACGAGTTGTATAGTTTTTGAGGCCTATATTTAGATTTTATATGTTTTGATCTATGATCCACTTTCAGTTGATTTTTGTGTAAGATAAAAGGTAAGGATCCATTTGGACCATTGATTTTTCAATCTCTGGTAAGTGGATATCTAGGTGTTCTAGGAATATTTGTTGAAAAGACTATTCTTTCTTAATTGATTTGTCTTCAGTCTTGTTGAACATCAATTGACCGTGAATGTGAAGTTCTATTTCTGGGCCTGCAATTCTATTTCATTGATTTATGTATCTAGTCTTATGCCAGTACCACACAGGTTTGATTACTGTAGTTTCTAGTAAGTTTGGAAATTGGGCAGACTGTGTTCTTTTACAAGATTGTCTTGGCTAGGGGCACCTGGGTGGCTCAGTGGGTTAAAGCCTCTGCCTTCCACTCAGGTCACGATCTCAGGGTCCTGGGATCGAGCCCCACGTCGGGCTCTCCACTCAGCAGGGAGCCTGCTTCCCTTCCTCTCTCTCTGCCTGCCTCTCTGCCTAGTTGTGATCTCTGTCTGTCAAATGAATAAATAAAATCTTAAAAAAAAAACTGTCCTGGGTATTCTGGATCTCCTCTTTCATTCCTGTCTTGAATAATTTGAGTCCTTCTTCATTTTTCTTCTTGCTCATTGTACCTAGAGGTGTGTCAATTTTGCTCATCTTTTCTAAGAAACAACTTTTGAGTTTGTTGATTTTTTCTACTTTGGATGAATGGATAAATTCCTCAAAAGATATAATCTACCATAGACTACTTAAGAAGAAACATGTAATCCACATAGGGACATGCCTAAAAGAATCTGAATTCATTGTTAAAAACCTTTCCCAAAGAGACTCCAGGATCAGATGGTTTTACTGGTAAAACCTCCTAAACATTTAAGGAAGAAATTAAACAATTTTTTAATGAAAGTTTTCAGAAAATAGAAGAAGAAAGAACATATCTGAAGTCATTTATCAAGGCCAGAAGTACCCAGATAATCAGAACCAGGGAGAAAATAATTGTAAGAAAAGAAAACTACATATCACAGAAACACAAAATACTCCAAAAAATTTTAGCGAGTCATATCCAGAATATATAAAAAGATAAGAAATGCATCATTACCAAGTTAGATTTATCCCAGATATGCAAGTCTGGCTCAACAGTCTCTTTTTTTAATCAAGTAATCAATTAACAAACTAAAAATAAATCATATGATCATCTCAATTGATATAGAAAAATAATGTAGTAAAATTATTTTTAAAAGGTTCAGCAAACTAAGAACAGAAGGAAACTTCTTTAACTACTGAGTACCTACAGACAGCATCATACTTAATGTTCAGTGTTCAATGATTAAGGTTTGTGTAAAATTGGCTTCATTTATTCCTTAAATATTGGGTAGATTTCACCAGGAAAACCATCTGAGCATGGAACTTAGGGGGAGGGGGAGGTTTTCATAAACAATTCAAGATTTTTTAATAGATATAGGACGAAGGCAAGTATGTTTACTCTCATTTCCTTAACTTAACATTTTACTAGTAGTCTGAGGCAGTGAAATAAGGCCATAAAAATATATATAAAAGGCATACTGATTGGAAGAAGGAAATAAGGCTATCTTTGTTTGCAGACAACATGATTATAGATGTAGAAAAGCATAAGGAATCTAACCAAAAAAGCCAATAAAACTGACGAGTAAGTTTAACAAGGTTGTAAGATACAAGATCAACATATAAAACTCAATTTTATTTTTAAGTACCAGCAAAGAACAGCTGAAAGTTGAAATGGAAGCACAGTCGTATTTATGGTAAATCAACAAACACAAGATACTTAGAAGTGTAACAAATAGAATATGTGCAAGATTTATATGCTGCAAATTACAAAACATTTCCAAGAGAAATTAAATGAGATCTTAAATAAATGCAGAGCCTTATCATCCTCGTGAATTGGAAGTCTCATTATGGTTACAATATCAGTTTTCTTTATTTGATCTACAAGATTCAATGGAATCCAAATGAGAATCCCAGTAGGCTATATTTATATAAAAAGACAATATGATTCTAAATTTTCTATTAAGTAACAAAGGACATAGAATTGCTGAAACAATTTTAAAGAAAAGAACAAAACTGGAGGACTCACATTACTTAATTTTAAGACTGTCAACCAAGCCACAGTAATTAAAACAATGTGTTCCTAGCAAAGACAGATTATAGGGAAAAAAGAACAGGAAAGAGGGTCCAGAAATAGACTCATAGGCCCACCTAAAATCGATTTTTGGTAAAGAAGCCAAAGTAATCTGTGCAGAAAAAATAGTTTTCTCAAATAGACACAGCAGGAATTATTGGGCAGACAGATGCAAAAACATTGAACTTCCACTTTGCCATGCTCCATATACAAAAACTAATTTTGTGTGGGCCATAGACAAAAGTCAGACTTAAAGATACAACATTCTTTAGAAGAAAGTATGAGATACTTATGATGTTGAGTTACACAAATATTTCTTAGATACAACAAAAAAACCCCCACAAACTATAAAATATGAATAAATTGGGCTTCATCCAAATTAAAAATTTTTTCTCTTTGACAAGTTAGTGTTAAACATATAAAAATGTAAGCCAAAGACAGGAAGGAATGTTTGCAAAGATCTGCAAATGTAAATGCTTGTGTAAGCTTTATTCATAATTGCCCAACCCAGGAAACGATCCAAATGCCTATTAATTGGTTAATGGTCAAACAAATTGTGGTACATCCATACACTTGAATACTACCCAGCAATATAAAGGAACAAGTTGATGTCATGTGTAACAACATGGATGAATCTCAAAAACATTGTCCTAAGAGGAGAATGCCATACACAAAAGGTTGTAGGACTACAAGAATCCACTTAGACGACATTCTGGAAAAGGCAAAAATATAGGGACAAATATTGGATCAGTAGTCACTAGAGAGGAATGGAGAGAAGGGATTGACCAGACAGGGGCACAAAGGAACTTTTTGAGGAAATGGGTATGTTATATATTTTTTATTTTGGTACTGGCTACAGGACTATATGTATTTGTCAAAATTCATAAAAATGTGCACTTTAAAAAGATACATTTTATAGTATGTAAATTATATCTCAATACATGTGAGCACAGGAAAAATAAAGGGAATTGTTGAGTGGAATTGTAGACATCAAAAAGAGACAATTCTCCCAAGAAGTTTTCCTGAAAATAAGAGCAATGAACTGGGACATTGGCTAAGATGGGAAGTAGGTCAAAGGGAAACAAAGATTTTGCAGTTATTTGGTTTCTTGTTTTGTTTTGTTTTGTCTTGTTATTTTGCAGTTATTTGTTGATGATGGAAGCAAGAGCAGTGGCTCTGTGTGTTGATGAGAGTAGCCCAGTAATGAGAGGAGAGAATTACTGAATCAATGTCCCTGAAACGGTGAGAAAAGATGGGGTGGGGAGCACTGTGGAATAACTGGCTTCAGACTGGAGCATGGACAACTCTCCAATGGTAACAGGACAGAAGGTCTAGACATCAAGGCATAGGTCTAGACATCAGCAGTTGGCAGATGCTGTGGTGGGAATCTGGAAGTGTTCTTCTGATGGCTTTAGTTCAAGCCATGAAATAGAAAGCAAGGTCAAGAGCTGAGAGAGTTCTCATTCTTACTGACTGAGCCTGGCCACTTCTCTTTGTCTCCACTAGACTATAAGCAGGAAAGGACCACACCTTGTATATGATGATATGGTATACTTCAAGAGTGGCTGATAGATCAGGTCACTGGGCCACTCAATGTCAAACCATTCCATTTTTTGTTGTTGATTTGTTTTTTTAAGCTGAATTGACCAATAACTTTGGAATTAGATTCCACCCCCCCTAAACAAAACCTATTTTCCTCTTTATCAAATATTCTCACTTCTATAAATGCCATGATCACTGGAATTCTGTTTCCTCCCTTTATCCCCACCCCTCACTGCATCCATCTTCTTCAGGCTCTGAACAAGTCCTCTGTTGTTTCTTCAAACATCTCAAGGAACTGAACCCTTCTCTTCATCTCTATTCTCCACTGCCTTAATCCAGACCACTGTACCACATTCCTTCACCTGGACTACTGCACACCTTCCTTAATTTTCTCTCACTTTAAGCTCCCTACATTGACGGGATCTATTCTCCCCTATGGCATTCACAGTTCTCTCACTCCTGAATTTTTCTACTTCTCAAACCTCATCCCATGCCCTCTCCCGTACTTACTCCTGTCCAGTTGCACATCTTAGGCTCTTTCTGGTGCAGAGTATTTTCTCTGCCCTTTTGCCTGGAATGCTCTTCTACCTGCCCCTCAAATGGCTAACCCTTTCCCATCTTTAAGAACTTAGTTGTCACCTCTTTAGAGATGCCTTCTTGACTACTTCTTCTAAAACAGGTCTCCCCCACCCAACTTTCATCATTCTAATCTCTTCTGTTTTGCTCTCATCTCCACAACCTCTTTTAGCATATTTCTCTGCTAGATGGATACTGAATATACAAACGGACAATAGCCAGACCATATGTAAAAATAGAACTTTGGCTCACAAGCTGCAGCAACCAAGCCCTTTATCTATATAAACCAACTAGGAAGCCAGCCTGCTGTAAGTCAGACTTGCAGGAAGCCAGATGCTATCTCTGATGACAGTCCAGGAAGCTGAACAGTAACCTCTGAGGCAATCGGCCCCACATAGCCAAGACTTGATTAATTACTGACAGCTTCCCTAATTTTTGTCTCTACTGCCAACTTGGGACTGATCAGAGGAAGCCAGATATGGACCCCTAACCAATCTTATGGGATATCCTGCTTCTAGACTGCGTGCCTACAGAGGAAATCTAAAATCATTGGTTAGTCAATCCTCCCTTAGCTGGGCTTCAAACTTGTTCCTTGCTGTATCCACTCTTACAACCTCTTACCCCTGTGCTCACAGTACATTCTTTTCTATAACACAGTTGAAGTACTTTCTTCCCCATGATACTTTTTTGGATCACCCTAGCTCTTAGTGACTCTCCCTTCTCTGAATTCACTGAGCACATACCAGCTTATTTGTCATTTAGTTTCTTTTGGTTCATAAGCTGTCTACTGTCCTTGGACTGATGGTCGCATTTTTTGTGTGTGCTTGCATGATGTCTATCACATGTTATTATAATAAAGATAAGGATGATAACAAATAACTCCGAAGGATATATTCTGCTACCATTCCCATTTTATAGATGAAGAAACTGAGGCACAGAGAGCCAATTCTCTTGCCTAAAGCAATGGATTAGTAAGAAGTAGAGCTGAGGTTTGAATTCAGTTCTGCCTAACTTATATCGTATATATGTCAAAGCTCTAGATCATGCAAACTACTTTTCCTATACTGTACACATATTAGATTTTCAATAAATGCTGCTGAAGCTAATGAAATAACCCAAATGCAAAAGTTTCATAAACAAAAGAAGGGAGCAGAACTCTTCAGGATGGTACCAAAGGGTTGAATGGAACAAGAGACTTGGTGACTTACCCCAAGTCTGCATTCTAACCCTGGCTCCTGCTGTGATCAGAGAGCAAGTGCTCTTGTCTCTATGGCTTCTTCACTCATCTCCTGTTACCTTGGTCTTTCCACCTGCCTTGAGGCTGTTTCCCCAAGAGAGAACCAAAGAGTAGCTGTGGGATATTCAGTGATTAAAAATGAGCAGTTCTTTTCTTGGTGATTACATTAACATCTACTCGCCTGTACTTTTTGAGTTAGGGTGCTGGGTGCCAAGGTGAGAGCCAACACCTGGCAGGCACCAAGCATGTCCTCCAGCAGTTTGTAATAAGGACTCAGGGAATAGTAATTCAGCGAAGACTTGACCTTCCCCCACGCCTGCTGCATCAAAGCCAAGATTAATGGTATTTCATGTGATGTAGAGTCCTCTGTAATTTTGAGTACACACTGAGTAGAAGGCTTGGGAAAAGCTTTCTGACCGGCTAAACAAGAGATGTTCCAATAACGCTCCACCTGCAGTTGTCGAGAACTTATCTCAGAAAAGATTTGAAAGCACTTGCAAAAGCAGAGTTGGATTAAGCAAATATGTAGGTAGTCTTGTTTAAGAATGTGTCTTTGAAGGGATCTAGGTAGCATCAGACCGGTTCTGAAAGCATGGGAAGCTGTGATGTGTGGCAAGTAGAATTCCCTTTAGCTGCTGCCATGAGATCTGTGAGCTTACCAAAGCACCTGGGACAAGGAAAATCCCCCGGGATGGCTACCCTCAGACAATGCTCCTTACACTCTGGTGTTCTGAAGGAGATGGATGGGTGTGTCATCATTGAATCACTGAGAACATCTCCACTGTGATCTCAACTATAACAATAGATGTAAAAATAGACATAACAAATACAGGATATGCATGCACTCCATCAAATTGTTCAGAAAAAAAAACCAGAAAAACAGAAAAAAAATTCTGGGTACATGTAAATTTAATTTTCCTTCTCCATGCTTTTCTGTATTTTAAAGTTTTTCTATAATGAGCATAAATGACTTACAACATTAGAAAAAGAAGTCGTTCATCATATTAAAATATATTGCCATAGATATAGCAAATTGCTTCTGAGAGCAGTTACTGAGAACTATTCTCTTATTCATAGGGTTTTTCAAGCTTGTAGATTAAAAATATATTCTGAGAGACAAGCAGTGGATTTATTCCATTTACTACCTGGCCAGCAGCTGCCAGTTGAAGACATCTTGGAAAACTGACAATAGTTCTTATTAAAAAGGAGAGAGTTGTCACTTACGATTAGAAAACTTGTCATGGAATTTTGCAGAGCAGATCAGTATCTCCTATGTGTCTACTTCTTTCTCTGTATCTCTGGGTGGGTTGACAGTGTCTCTCTCCTTGTAGTCCTGCAGATTGGGGGAAGGAGGGGACCTGAAACTCCTCTGTACACGTTTCACCCTTAGCTCGCCAAGGCAGATGCAAGGATGATTACTTAAACAAAGGTGCCCTCCCCAGAACCTGTGAGAAGCTCTCTGATCTTGGGAGGATGTCATTAAGAAGGGCTTTTTCATTAAGCTGGCTTGAACTCCCAAAGGTTTTCCTATTGATATTATACCCCAAGGGATGAGTTAGCAAAAAAGAATTTCAATCAATGTCTGGGATAGGGTCAGGATTAGTTTAAGTGACAATTACTGAGGGTAAAAGGCAGTGAGGAAAGCATCAGTTATAATTAAAATAGAGTTATCGAACTTTAGATTTTTAAAGTAAATTTGGAAACTATCCAACCCAAGTCTTTTATTTACAAATGAATAAAGAGCAAAGAAAGGCCAAAGAAATTATATTTTAACTGAGGTCACACAACTGCTTTTTGCAAAGCTGGCCTGGTACCAAGGTTTTGAATATTTTGAATATTGTGAATATTGTGGTCTTTCTGGCACATTAACACTGCTTCCTATCCCCAAGTTAATTATTTCTTATTAAAAAAAAATCGACATCACAGGTATAATTTTTAATGGTTTTTCTGTTGACATTTATCTATAGCCAATAGTCACTGTTCTAATCTTTTAAAAACCCTATATTTATGTGGGGGAAAAAAGCATTGGAAGATTAATGTTTATAATCTGAATTTCATTTAATTGCTATACCCTGTATAGTTTAGATCATAAGACCCCCATGGGCCAAGATACTCCGTGTCATTTAGAAGTAGAACATTCAGTTCATCATTTTGTTTTTACTGACTCATGAATAACCCACTTGAGATTCAAATTTACAAACTGTTATCATCATCATAAACAGGCTTAAGACTCTAGTTTAAAGTTTGGGAAAGAGGGTGACTGTTTTATTTGGCATGAGACAAAGTTGAGGAGAAGACATTTCTTGGGGTTTTTTTTTTTTGGCAGAAATGGAGAGATGACCTTTTTCAGAATCTAATGGCACCGAAATGGATTACCCCCTATGCTTTTGGGCCTCATCTGTGGAAAATTCTAATTCTAATGGTGGGGAAGGGGGATGGGGGAGAGGATGGCGGGGAGGGTGCGTGCACATGCATGCAGGTGCACGCTGTAGAGGTAGACATGGCAGCTTCAAGTTTATTGTCTTGTCCTTTCCATCATGTCTCTTCTCTTTGACATTACTGTGGCCACGTATGAACCATAGTTGGCAATTTTTCTTTTGTTCTTTTGGTGGAGTGGGAACAGAACAAGTTATATCCTGTTGGTTTGGCTCTGAAAACCTAAACTGTCCTGGTAGAAGCCTGGTGCAGTTCCTGGAATCCTAGGTACCAAAATACCTACTTAACACTTTGCCATGCCCTTGTGGTTGCTGATAAGGTTTGGAAGAGTGAAGGAGGTAAGGAAGAAGAACCCATAAAAATAACCCCCGGTGCCTGGCTAATCTCACACCTCTGGGTCATGAAAGTACACACTTTCTTTAGGACCAAATGATGTATTGGGTTGTTAAAGTTAAAAAATGCCTTCTCCTTTTGACTTGTTTGGACTCAAAGGTATTCCTTGAACATCTTATGATGAGGAAAATAAATATAGCCATCATTATAACCCAATGGACACAAACAACTCCTTCCTTACCAACCAGTGAGGAGCTCATGTGCAGTTTTTCTAGCTTAAGAGTACTTTTCTTATCTCTCTTCCTACCTATGGGAACATGGGGGGTTAGTTCTGTCAGCAACATGCAAAGTCAAGCCCAATGGCTTGGGGGGTGTTTGTGGGCACCGGGACATTCTTAGAAATCCAGTTCAAGGGCGCCTAGGTGGCTCAGTGGGTTAAAGCCTCTGCCTTCCGCTCAGGTCATGATTCCAGGGTCCTGGGATCGAGTCCCGCATCGGGCTCTCTGCTCCTCGGGGAGCCTGCTTCCTCCTCTCTCTCTGCCCACCTCTCTGCCTACTTGTGATCTCTGTCAAATAAATAAATAAATAATATTAAAAAAAAAAGAAAGAAATCCAATTCAAGAATCACAAAGAGTATCAGTTTTGAAACAGACCCAAGAGAGAACTGACTCTAATGAGAAAAGACCAGACTGAGGCTGCAGGTGGTGAATGGCCAGCTAAGGTCTCATGAGTTTTCAAGGCAAAGCATGATTTCAGCTGGACTCTTCAAGCTTCTGATTCAGCATTCTAATGACCACAACATATAGATTTGGGGAAAATACTAAGAACACCTCTGTAAAAACTCAGCTAATTTCCTGACACTTCTGGGTTGACCAAAACTTAGAATTGCTGCCTTGACCTGTTAGTCAATAACCTTGAGGCACAGACATAAATCAGAACAACTCAGGTGAACCAGTTTAACCTGAAGATATTTAAAAATCATTCTACAGAAGCAGAGAAAAATCAAATGATTAAGCCTCTACCGCAAGTTCTAACGCATCATGGCTTATCTGTGTTTTCCCTTGTTGAAAATGCCCTGCCTAGGTTGGACAGTCTTCTCTTGGTTGGAAAGCTCCTCAGAGCCAGTTAGATCAATTAGCTGTTAGGAAGAGCTCACACGGTCAACATTTTGGGAGCTGAGTCATGATTATCGAGGGACTGTCTCCCAGCAGGCAGCTCGAGAGATTATGCGTGTGGGTAAATGCTACATGGGAAATGGTTTCTCTCCTAGTCTCATGTGCTAGTGCAGGTATAGACAGGGAGGTGAGCTTAGACTGTGCCATCCCCAGCAACTAGCACAGCAGGCTCTCAATGAACTTGCTGAGGGAAGGAATGAATAAGCCACCGATTTCACCATACCACACAACAGTTAGGTAAGGAACAACACAGGTAAGGAGACAGAACAGATTTAAAGGAAGATGATCCCCTTTGACCCAGAAAGATGAACCGAAAAAGGTTATTTATGGAATAAAAACTGGTTCTGGCTACTGGTTTAGAGATTCAGGTGGGCTTTTCTCCAAATTAATTCCTCAGACTTTATTGGTGGTCCCTGCTAGCCTTGGTGTCTTCGTCTGAGAAGAGTGATTCATACAGCACCGACATCATGGGGTTGGTGTAGGATCAAGTGAGGGAACTTAGGTGAAGTGCTGAGAATGTCTTGGCTTCGTAAGCAATATTAAATAAACATTATTATGTAAGCCTTCTGTCCTAACACCCTTGTCCGTAAAATAGTGAAAGGGATAGTTTTTACCTCAAGGTTTTTGGGTACAGATGAAGTAATAATAATGAAAGATAATATTTGAGTGCCTCCTATAGACTAAACATTATTCAAGGCACTTTGCATTTATCACTAATCCATTATATGAACCCAAAGGGTCAGACACTTATTATTCCCATATGCAGATGAGAAAATTGAGGTTCAGATGGGATAAACTCAAGGTTACACAGCTAGGAAACAATGGAGTCAAGACTGGAACCCAACCAATTAATTCAAGAGCATTAACCATAGGGCTATGTTACTTCTTGCAAACATAGAAAAAGCAGTTAGCACAGTGTCTGGCATATATTACATGTTGATTTTTATCAATCAATATATGTTGCTCAATAAATGCAGATGGATATAGCCATTTTTGGTATTTATTTAGCTGAATGATTTCCTTATTATATTTTTAATTGTGACTATGATGTCATTAGGAAATACTACATCTATTGTCTCTTTAGCTTGACTACATCCATTGCCCTTTAAGCTTTGGTAGAAAAGCACTAGCTTTGCAAAGAAACTCTCACTCTTGATAATCACAGGGGAATGACATCCCACGTGATTTAACCCATAGGCATTCAACTATATATGCTTGGCAAAAATGTCAAAATCTCATGCAACATAGTAAAAGCAAAATTTTCATTTTCAGTGTCTATTAGATATTATAAATTGCTGACTGCATGATACATTCATATATAGATATTAATTTCCGTATAAAACCAAGAACAGTACCTTGCGGTATTTTCAGGGAAATTTTGAATAACTGGGATTTTTACCGTACATGCTACCCTCCCAACCTGACTTGTGTGCAAGGTGAGGGTCCCCTTGATCCATACACGGACCGAATTGTCACAAGTGGAAGTGGATGGGAGAGTGGGGAGAGTCAGTGGCAGCTTCTCCTCCTGTTAATAATAGCATGTAGTCAATGACTATTTAGTTCCAACTGTGTGTCAGGAGCCATGGTCAGCCCTGAGCATAGATCATCTCATCTGATGTCCACAGCGATCCTAGAGGATCTGCACCTAGAGGCAGGTGCAATGGAGATTGTCCTTGTGCAGGTGAAGAGTAAGGCAGAGAGGCAAAGATAGGCACCCTACTGAAAGCCTGTTACACAGCAGCAAGTGCATACTTTCTCTCTTGATTTTCATCAGAACCTTGTAAGTTAGGTTTTATCACCCTTTCACAGCCAAGGAACTAGAGGCTTACGGCGTTGGGTTTAACTTGGCCAAGGTAATGTCGCTGGCAAGTGACTGAAGCAAGATTGAGCCCAAAGTCTTGGCTCATCGCACCACACAGCCCTCTCGTCAGGGAGGAACCAGCTCCCTGCCAGAAGGTGCATTCTCATCTGCTTTCAGTTATTCTGTGAGCATAAAGAGGTATTGGCTTTACCGGCCATCACGATGATCATGTGATCTCCTTCTGTTTGTGCCCTCACCTCTCTTTAAATTGGTGAGGATTTCATGGAGATCATTGTCAAGTTTATATACTGCTCTGACCTCCTTGAAAACAAGACACAAAGGAAACTCCTGGCTGACCATGACTTTGGCCCTGGTGCGAGACATTATTTTGCCTAAATTCCTGGAAGTTCCGACACGGTGAAAAGGTGGCTTCTTTCCCTCTGTTTTTCTCGGTCAGCTAGTTTTCTACCCAGAAAAGTGTGAGGCAGAGAAATGAGACAGTCCCTTCCTTTCAGCAGAATGCTCTACCGCCTGGTTGCAAAAGCCAGACCTTGAGAGTCTTCGTTCTGCTTTAGCCTTTTGTCCAGTCCATCAACAAAAATCCTCCATCTCTAAACCATCCACACCCATCCACTTGGCGTTCTGGCATTTCTGACATCATCCTGTGTTGCCTGGGGGCAAGGGGAGGGGTGCCCAATCTCTCCCAGTTAGTCTGGGACTTTCTAGGGTCTAGAGCAGGGCCAACCCCCAGGGAACCCTCAGGCGCAGGTGAACTGGGCCAGGTGACTTCTCCATTGGCCTGGGCATCCGTAGTAGCCTCCTAACAGACCCCTGGTCCCCAGGTTTGCTTGCCTTGGATTTTTTCTCCGCCCAGCAGACCCCAGCAACACTCTGACATCATAGATGGTGGTGTCGTGCCCCCTGCTTCAAATACTGCCTTGTGAAGAAAAGTCAAAGACCTTATCTCAGCCTACAAGTTACTGCCTGATTCGGCCTTTACTATTTCTCTCACCTCAAAGCAATTCCTGCTCCCCCTCCCTTACCAGGCTGCCGGGTAGCCGCTCCTCAACTCTGCCAGGCTCTTCTCTCCCCTGGCACCATTGCCCTTGCTGTTTCCTTGGCCTGGAATGCTCTTTCTCCAGCTCTTTGTATGTTCACAATGTGTAATTGTGTACATGTGTGATAATCTGATGACTATCTTCCTCCCAGCATTATGGCTCCTGGGCTCCCCAGTTTATCACCGTCTAGCACTGGGGCCGACACCTAATCAAGTCACATGAAATAGTCACAGAATGAATCCATGAATGGGTAAAGAACAGATGGATGAATATGGGGTAGCTCATGGGATGTGCTACTGAGATTCCATGATCTGAAAAGTCAGGGTTCCTAAGACACAATGAGCAAGGTTCCAAGAGGGTGGACAGGAGACAGAGGCCAAGGCATGAATGGCTTCATGGGCTGTGTCAAAAGCTGTTCCAAGGACCCTGGGGGAACTTCTGGGGGATTCAGAGCCTTGGACTGACATAATCCCATATATATTTTGAAAAACTAAACGTTGGAGAAAGGGAGAGAGGTCTGCTCAGCAAGAAGTCCCTTTAACCTTGGGCAGCTGCAGGAATTAGGATGTGTGCTGGTGGTGAGGCTTGTGGAGCCAGTTGGGTATTATTGTTCTCTTGATTAATTTGCTGGAAACAATCAGCCAATTATGATTCAAAGGCTTCTGTAGCTCTGGCCCATAACTAATTGCATTTTAAAAATGTGTTTAATCACAAACCAGTGATTATGTAAGGAGCCTAATTGATGACAAAGATTGGCTTCCTATAGAAGCAAAGCAAGGGTGCCATTTGTCCAAGGTTGAATTTTATAGTGTACAGCATTAAGCTCACACTCCGGAGCAATGGCTCATATCTACTCTTAAGTACCTTGTAGCCAAAGTTCAATACACTGAAAGGGGGATAGAAAAGCAGGTGCAGGGAGTAAGCAAGTGTTTCTTGGTCCCCACGGGAGCTCCTTAAAGTCAGGCATTGTATTTTGCTCTCACTTTTGAATCTCTCTATAGTATCCAGCATAATGTCTTTAATGTAGTAATACCTAATAAATACTCTTTGAATTGAATTCAGGATCATTTTCACCTCTAGAATTCGATGATGGCATGAATTCTTGTCCAAGTAGTCCATTATCCAGAAGTATAAGGCTCTCAGCATCGTGCTTCCTAGGCATCCAGGAAATTAGCAAACTCCAGAAGCACCAGCTGGCCATGACCTCCATCTGCGCTCAGGGGTCTTCTTCAAGAATAACAGAGGCTAAATCTGTCCTTTATCTCCCAAATGGGCTGGGCCAAGAGCCCCTACTCGAGGCTTCCCTAGCATGATCTTCATGCCTTTATCATTACGTTAACCATGTTATATTGAATTTTTATTTATTCACATGTCTCTCTCACAGGACTGTAGCCTCAGTAGGATATAGGGCTTGGCACACTATAAGCATCCAATGTGGATACTTTGGGAACTTCTGACTGGTCTGCTGCTTGTGATTAGCTTAGTGATGCACAGGCCCATGGGACAATTCATTGCAGCAACTGAAGTGTTCCTCCATCCCACAGGACATTCCAGGCAGGATGCCATTCTTCTTTCCTTCCATCCTCCTGCCTTCTTCTCCATGAGCTCATCACACCAGCATTTAAGAATCAGTATATTCTCACCCTGAACCTATCACTCCCTCTGAAACCGGTTTCTCATTTTGTTAAAGGCTCTGCTGCCAAAACCTTAAAACACTTTCAACATTTGCCTTTGGAAACTGCCCCTTGCCTCTAAATAGTTGGCCAGAGGCTTCAAGTTCACCTCCAAGGTCTCCTTCAAGGGTCCTGGCTTTTCTCCTCCCACTGTCCTCATCCAGGCTCATTATTTATTTTTTAACACTTTATTGCAAGAAAATCTCAAACATGTATAAAATAAACAGAACAGTATAATGAACTTCCTGTACCTATCACTCAGTTTCTACAATTACAGTATTATGCCATCCTCCATCCCCTGCTCAATTATCATTATTGTATTTTTACAGCTATTTTCTAAGAAAGGTAAAATGTATGCAAAATTTATATGGTACACATCTTTGCAGTACAATTTGAAAAAATGGAGCTATCCATTTAACTCATGCTTCTACCATGATCTAGAACATTTTTATCTCCCAGGTTCTTTGTGTCCCTGACCAACCTCTCTCTCTTCCCTCAAAGCGACTAACTCACTGTTCTGATTTTTGATCTTAGATTAGGTTAGCTGTTCTAGAAGTTCATATAAGTGGAATCATACAGTATGTACTCACTTATGTCTGGCTTCTTTCACTCAGGAAAATATCTGTGAGATTCCTCCATGTTGTTTCATCAGTAGTTCATTTTCTAATATTGCCAAGTAGTATTCCATTGTATGAATAAACCATAATTTGTTTCCCTAGTCCCCTATGCATGTGAACAAAACTACTAGGAACATTTATGCACAGCCTTTTTATGGGTCTATGTTTTCACTTCTATACAGTACATCTTAGGTATAAAATCCCTGGGTCACACCACCTTAGTGTTTTGTCTAGATGGCTACAGTATTCTCTTAGCTGTCATGACTGCCACCTGGTGTCAGCCCCCAAATCTGGCCACAAGGCCAAGCTCCCTTTCCCAAAGCAGAGCTCCATCCATGCCATGTCAAAAATCCACTTAGGAAGATCCAGCGCTCCCTCCCATTGTCTCCTGAGTCAAGTCAAGCCTTCCTGGCCTGATCTTCCCGTTCCGGGAGCTGATGACTTAGTCTCTTTGATCATAAGCTCCTGTAGGACCGCTGCGCTGAGAATCCCATCATACTGGATTCTGCAGTCCATGGCAGTGTGTGGCTCAGAGTGGGACTCAAAAATTTTGCTGACTGGGGATCCAATGCCACATCGTGTAGAGAGCTCAGACCTTTAACTTCGAGCTCAGGAACACACCTATGATGTAACTGTGCCCCTCACTCTAGCCTTCAAGGAGGTAGGAGATGAAACCAGATGACATTTCCCTGGATGCTAAGATTCTGGGACTCTGGGAATATTACCAAATCCACTGGATCCAGACATTCCACGTGGCTCATATCACTGAATTAGCAATAATAGGGTGCTGAACGTATAATGGAAAGAGCACAGGAATAACAATCTGCTGTCCCAAGTTTTCATTTTACACGTACCATCCACTGTGCGTCCTTGGGTAGGTTGAAGACCTGAGCCTCCATTGCTCCTTCTGGGACACTGGCATGGAGAGGAGAAGTGACTTTGGTGATCACTAAAGTCAAATGCAAGTTCACCCAGTGAGGTGAAATGTCATGAGTAAACTGGGTCTGTTGGCTTTTTTGTAGTTGGAAGGCCCTTTAGCCCTTTGTGTGCTTCCTGTCCCTTCAGTGATCCTTAAATAGAACCCGACCTTACTCCTTGCCCCAAACTGTCGATGCCAGCAGCTGGACTATAGTTGGAACACCAAATTCCTGCTCGCAGGACCTCACCCACAGGTGGGAAAAGATGGTATCCAGCAACACTTTTGCCCGAAGCAGAGATATTTGCTTGAGAGCACACCATTGCTATAGGGTGCTCCACAGATTGTAAATTATTCACCTAACAAACAACGGCGAGAATTGCCAAGAGGCATTACGCATTTTTCTACGGAGGAAATAAAAATCCCTATCCTATGTCAGAGGAAATAAAATCTCTATCCCCACGTCAGAGACACTAGTCGCCTTCTAGCCCTATGAATTAGTTTTTCTTTGCCTCTCTTTGCTCATCTCTAAAACAGATGAAAGGAAGGCAACATTCTTCCTCTACCCCTCAAAGTCTTCCAGCTGGACAAAAAATTAAGTTTGCATGAGACAGGTTTACAGGAGAAAAACCCAAAGGTTTGTTATGTGCACTCAGAGGTCCCACAATAAAAGTGAGACCTAAAGAAATGATCAAGATAAGCAGTTTTGATACATTTTAGACAAAGAGACAATAAATTTGTGAGGAATAGATAATGAAAATAGATGTTTGGGAGCTTTCATTAGTAAGGAATTCTAAGCAAAATTGGGGCTAGGGTAGCACATCAGAAAAAAAGTAACAAGGTTTTTTTGTTTGTGTTTGTTTGTTTGTTTGTTTTACAGCTTCCTGGGCTTTAAAATCCCTAAGTCTGGTAATAAAAGTATCCTTTTGCTTCTTAGTATAAAAAGAGTGTTTTTCACATGGGCCATTCATTTCCTGCCCTTGGATCTGAGTGTACTTGCACCGGCTGTTTCTAAACTAGCTTTCATTTAAAATAATCCATACACCAACGTGGCATTTGGGGGAAGCTTGCCCTTGGGCGCTACATGGGAATAATAAAGTAATAATGACATCATAATGCCATTAGCCACATCCTAGGGGACACAGGCAGCCCTGAGGAATGTGGACCCCACGCTATGTTCTGCAAGGTTTTAAGGTGCTCACCATGTTCACCAAATGATTTCATTTCCTCACTCATAAAAACACATTCCAAATGGAAACAGCATCTCTAAGCGCAACAGTCTCTGTTCTCTGTTTTCTTGGGAATGCAAGTTTTAAACTAGAAAGCTCATTTCTGAGTCTCCCATCCCTGACATTCCATCCATGGTTGCCCTCAATGGGTGACGGCAGAAGTGGGCAATGGATTTCCTGTACCCTCTTGGGAAGAAGGAAAGGGAATTGGCAAACCCTCGGGAGGGCAGGAGCCTAAAGCTCGTGAACATGTCCTTCACCATAAGTGAAGGAAGGAACCAAAAGAAGAACAGAGTGGCCAAACAAAAGCCAGAATTGTTTGAGACATGGACCCTTTTCAGAAGTCCTCAAAGCCACCCTTTCACCAAGCCTGGCAGGGGTACAGTATAGAGCCTGGGTGCCCGCCAAGCCAGGCCTGAATTTATTCTTGCCGAACTGTTTGTTGTCTTTATTTGCCAAGACGTAACTAATTGAACTTTTGTTGGTCCGGCTGCCCCTTGGGAGAACTGGAGCTATTGTTATCTGCTGCGGGAGTCCTTCCGTGGAACGTGCCAGACGCTTGACCCAAGTTGTGGCCGATTTCTTTGCCCTGTTCAGGTTGCTCTTTCTCAGGCATGTTGTTGTTATTTTATTTCATTTTGTTTTATGGGTTCCAACGCAGAGTAAGTGTTTGGAGTGACCTGGAATGAAGTTCGCTGACCCAAGAGGCAGATTCCTGTTGGGAGGTCGGAAATGTCCTT
>ML102334.1:0-16741 GCA_003697995.1 Taxidea taxus jeffersonii | reverse complement strand
AGTTCTTGCCAAATGTCCCATGCGGGAAGGAGGTAGAATCGTCCCCAGCTGAGCTAAAGGACAAAATGCCTGGGGTTCCTCCAAACAACCGCCAGCCTCTCTGGGTGGCTTCTTAGCACATACGACTGAGGAGCACAGAAGGATGGAGCCACTTTCCAGCAGATCTGGTTTTTCAGTCTTGAGAAATCTTCCCTTTGAATCAACCGCCAGGCAAGAGCACGTGACTTTGACTTCAAGGGCTCGTTCTCTTGCTCATCTGGGTTTGTAGTCAAGCAAAACACAACCAAAAAAGCCCTTTGGTTTGAGCTGTCCTCCTCCTTTCGTTTGTTTGCTACCCCCAGAAGAGAGAGCCAGACCGAATTCGGAGATTCTGGGGTATCCTTAATGTCCCGACTGAAATGAATGGTTCATCTGCTCATTGTCTCCCTCACCTCCAAATGAAAAGATTCCCTTGTACATTTCTAGACATTGCCTGATGCCCTTTCTGTAGAATTGCCATCATGGTCGGGTTCTTGGTGTTGTTGCATTTGTGATTTGCATTTGAAAGGAACCCAAACCAGGAAATTTGCTAGTCGGCTCCATTCCCACCACTGTCATCTCAGGCTTTTGACAATATCTCCACTTGAGGAAGCTGGGTTTGGCAAAAATCAGTTTGGACTGACTCAGCCAAACCTGAAGTCAATTGCTCAAACTAACTCCAGCTAAAGGTCACAGTTAATTTGCTCATTTGGTTGGAATCCATTGAGCAGCTACTATATGCCAGCACTCTGCGGGGTCCTCAGGAGGTGGAGAGGGAAACCTAGAGCCGCTGCCTGGGGCTGGTTCATTGTCAGACAAAGCAGAAGCCATTTCAAACAGAATGCAGAGTCCTTAACATGGACGAGGAAAGCACAGAGCCCCTGGGGGTGTGCTTCCCTGTGGAATTCCTCAGTGTCTGGTACATACGAGGGGGTTACTAAATATTTATTGAGTGAATCTTAGAGGTGAACCATTCTACACTCCTGCAAAGGTTAAAAAAAATTCTAGCCAAACATAGTGCTACGTGGGTTGTCCTGGAAAATAGTAACCTCGAGTCATGAGGAGGAGTGGGAAGGGCATCTGAGCTAGAGAAAGTAGCAGGTACAAGGGCAGTGGATGTAGAAATATCCATCATAGCCTTGGAGAGACTTTAAGAAGGTCTGAATGAATTGTCTGAAGAAGAGATTATTCTGGTTATATATTGTTATTTAACAGATTACCCCCAAACATAGTGGTTTAAACCAATCACTTTGTTTCTATTGTAATTTTGTAGCAAGGAACGTGGAAGGACTTGGCTGGATGGTTCATCTCTCATTCACTGGCATTGAGTGGGGCAAGGGAGAGTGATGAGCCACTTCCAAGATGGCTTCTTCATTGAAATCTCTGGTGTCATCTGTTCCTTGGCTTCTCTTTCTCATTATCCAGGGCACACGATATGATCTGGTCTTCTCATGACATGGCAGACTCAGGGCAGCTGGGCTTCCTACGTGGCAGCCAGCTTCTTCCAGAGAAAATATTTCAAGAGGGAGTGCTCTAACCCAAGAGGGAGTGTTCTGAGCCAAGTGGAAGCTGTAAAATTCTTATGACCTAGCTTTGGAAGTTCTAGAGTCTATTTTGTTATATTCTAATGATCAGATAAGTCACTACAGCCAGCCCAGATCCAAGAAGAGGAGAGACATAGCCCCTTTCCTTAATGGGGGAATGGGTTGCATACAGAAGTAGAGGAGAAATTTGATAAAAGGGAGCCATCTTGGAGAAAAGCTTCCTCAGAGGGTACCAGGAGTCGAAGCCGGGGCTACAAAATTGAGCCTGAAGGCCTTGGCGCAGCTGGCTCAGGGGTGAGCAATCTGTCTTGAATGGTGTGAGAAGGCACAGAAAGGTCTAAGCATGGAGTTGAGGTAGTGGTATGATCCGATTTGTTTTAGAATTCTCCACCTCTGAGAGTTATGGAAAATGGAGTGAAGTGGGATAAGACCAGGCACGGGGAGGCACAATGTGAGATGTCAGCAGCCTCGAAGAACAAACGTGATTTGGGGGTGGGGGGCTGACGCCCAGATGATGCTCAGGGCTATCAGAGAGTGAGACTATGCGGGGTACTCAAGTTATCTGAGGGCTTCTGACACCTCTGTCCACCCAACCCCAAATGGCTCCCTTCAAAAGGAGAGAAGAGAGGTATCGTTTTTCATTCCAGGAACTGAATGTGGGAAATGGCAGCTGGCAACTGAGCTTGCCTTCAGAGGCTTAATGGTCACACTTTTTCAGGTTTGTTAGGAGCTGCCACTGAGGAAAACAAACAGGACTGGTGTGAAGACCATTAGAACGGGCCCTCAGAACAAAGGCTCCATTTGGCAGCTGGTGCTCAGAGCTGAGTGAAATAAACAAAAGAGTTCATTGAGCAAACATAAAAGGAGCCTAATTGATGCAATTAAGGTGAAATTAAATAAAGGAAGGTTTTAGCTCGAAGTTCATGGAATATTTTTCACAAGGTTGTCACTGGAATAGTCATTTGGGGCTTTTAAACAAAGGGAAGCACAGGATGTGGGAAATTGGCCCATTTGACCCTTGGGAGGGGACCAGGTCAAGTGTGGTGATGTGGCTCCCATGGGCCATTGTTTGGCCCGGGCTGTCATTCTTGGGCTGGGTGGGTGGCAGGGTGAGCTTGGTAGACTGGAGAGAGCTGGAACGGACACAGCTGCTAGGGGAACAATTCAACGAGACCAAAAGCTGCTGGTGATCACAGTACTCTGGTGTGTTCCCTCATAACAGCACTATCTGAGATTTTCTTATGAATTGCACGCTTGTTTACTGCCTGTGCTCCTCATTCAAGCGCACACGCACAAACACACGTGTGTGCATGCCCCACTCTGGAATTCTGGGTCTTCTTGGAACATAGCTTTGGAGGGGCCTATCCGGCTGGGTTGAGACCCCAGATTCTGAAACCCCAAAGTAAACATGTGTACCTCACACATGTTCCAAACCACTGACCTGACACCTCCAAACTGTCCCATGGGAAACTTATGCCTAAAATCACCTCAAGTATATTTATTTAACAAACAACATAGTACTTACTATAGGTCAGGTCCAATTCCAAACTTTTTACAAATATTAACCTCATCCTCATGCCGATCCTATGAGGTGGGGATATTCTTATCTTCACTTTACAGAGGAGGAACAATGACAGAGAAGTGAAAGAGGTTTTCAGAGCCAGGACACGGGGGAGCCGGGGTTTGAACCCAGGCCTGTGGACTCTAGTGGCCACACTCTTTAACCCTACGCTAGAGCCCTTTGCATTATAGTCAAGGCAGTAGCGACGGGAGCTGGGTAATGAAGTCCACTGGCTGTGGCTAGTGGCTCTGAGTCCTTGGTCTGCTTCCTCCATAACTAGACTCTCACCAGCACTGGCTGCTAAGACCATCCTCTGGCCCCAATGGTGGATCAGAGGTGAGACATCCAGAAAGTCCGAAAGCACACACTGATCAACTGATATATTGGCAATGATCAGAAGGGGGGCCTTTCAGAGCGGAGGATGAATCCATAGTGAGAAAGTTCAACCCTTTACAAGTTCATGTATAAAACGTAGAAAATCCGACCCGAGGAAAATTAAGGGCTTAAAAAAAAAAAAAAAAAAAGGAACACTATATGGGTAACAGAACAACACACAAACATATGGGGTTGAAAAAAATGGTTTTTAGAAATAATTCCAGTTTAACTATTTTACTTCACAAATGAGGAAAGTGAGGGGGTTAAGAGTTGTTAAATTTCAGTGTTCATGAAAAATGCCCAAGGAACTTTGTTAAAAAAGCAGATACCGAATATTACCCCTTAGCCCCTACCAGACATCACAGATCAGTAAATGTCTGATTCATGATTTCCAGTGTGGTCCAGGAATCTGTTATTCCCAGATTTTAAGGCAAGAGTTGGTCTTTAGGTGACTCTGATGCAGGAGATCCAGGAATCACACTTAGAAACACACCTAGAAATACACCTATCTGGAGACGAGAGACCTTGTCAAGCCTCGTATTTACTCAGTGACAAGTGCCTCCAAGCCGGCACTAGCATCTGTTGGATTATAGGCTATATTTTTTTTCATTAAAGATTTTATTCATTTATTTGTCAGAGAGAGAGAGAGAGAGAGAGAGACAGTGCAGAAGCAGGGGAGCCCGATGCAGGACTCGATCTCAGGACCCTGGGATCATGACCTGAGCCAAAGGCAGACACTTAACCAACTAAGCCACCCAGGTGTCCCTAGGCTATCTTTTAAACACTTTTTACAGATCCAGAGCCACTTTTAAGAACATTATCTATAGCATGTATAACTTAGTTATCATACCATTATTTAATTCTTTTTTCTGTTTCTGATTTAGAAGAAAGCTCAGGACACAAGCTATTGAACTTCAAGGAAGCTTCTGTACTTTTTTTTTTACCATGTTATGATTAGCACCAAAAGGGTGAGACAGAAAGCATGAGCACATGGGTCAAACCCTTGTTCTCTGACCTATCTGTTCTCCCACAGAATTAATTTGAAAGGGAAGACATCTATTTCCAGAAATGGGGAAAAGGGGAAACGAGAGCCCAAACTCAAGTATTAGAATTTGTTCCACCTAGAACATTTTTGGAATCATTTTTAATTTTTTACAACTTTATTGACCCTTAATTTACATCTCATAAAATTCATTTGTCGTAAGTGGACATCCCAGTGAGCTTTAGTAAAATTATATACCAATGTATCACAATCCAGTTCAAAATACTTTGTTCACCCAGAAGTCCTCTTGTACTCATTTGCATTCAATCCTGCTTCCACCCCCAGTGGCAGGCAACCACTGATCTTTCTGTCTCCCCAACTTTGCCTTTTCTAGAAATGTTCTGTCCATGAAATCATATAATAAGTAGTCTTTGTATCTGGCTTTTTCATTTAGCATAATATTTTTGAGGGATGTCAATGTTGTTGCACAAATCCCATCTTTTTATTACTGAGGATTATCCCATCATATGGATACTCCACATGTTGTCGATCCATTCACTAGTGGATGGGCATTGAAATATCTCCAGTATTTTGCCATAATGAAATATGCTGCTTGATCTTATTTATATGTGAAACCTAAAAATGTTGAATATTGTACATAGAAAGAGGGGGTAGAAAATTACTGGGGTAGGGAGGTGGAGGGATTTGAGAGGATGCTGGTCAAAGTGTGCAAAGTTGCAATGATGTAATGTAGAACAATAAGTCTCCAGATCTAATGTATAGCACAAAGACTACATTAATAAAACTGTATTGAGTGCTGGAAATTTGATAAGAAAGTAGATTTCAGGTGCTCTCATCATCACAAAAAGATTACAATGAGGAGAGGATATGCTAATTAGCTTGACTGCAGTAAACATTTCACTATGTTATACATATATCAAATTATCATGCTGTAAATTAAATATATATAGCTTTTATTAAGAAAAGAAAGGAAGGGGCACCTGGGTGGCTCAGTGGGTTAAGCCTCTGCTTTCAGCTCAGGTCATGATCCCGGGGTCCTGGGATCGAGCCCCGCATCGGGCTCCCTGTCAGGGGGAAGTCTGCTTCTCCCTCTCATTCTCTCTGCTCTCTCTCTCTCAAATAAGTAAATAAATAAAAATTTTTTAAAAAAGGAAAAGAAGGGGAAAAAAGGAAAGAAAGAAAAAGAAAAGAAAAAAGAAAAACGTGGCTAGAAACATCTATATACAAGTCCTTGTGTGGACATTTTTTTCATTTCTCTTGGGTCATTTTCTAGGACTGGAATTGCAATGCCATATCATAAGTTTATGTTTAATTTTTTAAGTAAGCCTCTAAACCTTTTTCCAAGGTGATTGGACCATTTTTGCATTGTCACTGTTGATGTATGAGACTTTCAGTTGTTCTGTTGCCTCATCAGCACTTGGTATTATCAGTCTTCTTAAATTTTTGTCATTCCAGTTGGTATGTAATGCTATCTTTGCGGTGTCATTTTTCGCCATTGGAATAACAATGTTCTGCATCTTTTCTTGCACTTATTGCAGCCTGTGTGTCTTCTGTGTGAAGTACCTGTTTCAAATCCGTTGGCCATGTTTAAATTAGGTTGTTTGTCTTCATATTGAATGTAAAAGTTCTTTATATATTCTAGATACAGCACCATTATAAGATACATTATTTGTACAATTTTCTCCCAGTCTGTGGCCCACCTTTTCATTTTCTTAATGCTGCTTTCTTTTTTTAAAAAAGATTTTATTTATTTGACAGACAGAGATCATAAGCAGGCAGAGAGGCAGGCAGAGAGAGGTGTGGGGAAGCAGGCTACCCGGTGAGCAGAGAGCCTGATGCGGGGCTCGATCCCAGGACCCTGAGACCATGACCTGAGCCGAAGGCAGAGGCTTAACCCACTGAGCCACCCAGGCGCCCCTGTTTCATATTTCAATGTCAGTAATAGGGCTGCCTAGGTGGCTCAGTCGTTAATCATCTGCCTTCAGCTCACCCCCTCTTGCTATCTGTCATAAATAAATAAAATCTTAAAACTAAGTAAATAAATAACATTTTTTAAAAAGTCAATAATAGATCAGAAATATTTTTCATCCTTAATGGGCTCTTCCAACTGCTATTTCCCCCAGGCTTGACTTGGAGCCCAATGGATCCCAGATCTCCCTTAAGAACTTTTAACCCACAACTTGGCTGGGGGCAGGAATATGGAGAACAAGAGGTCTCCTGGATTCCTGAGGACACAGACTATGATGAAGCCTCCAGCCCCTGTCCTCTCTGGAAGCCAGCAGCAGGGTCCTATGTTTGTCAAAGCTGTTTTGTGGAATATTCACATCTCCTGCCTCCTAGAATCTTTGAGGGTAAGTCGCCTTCCGTCTCCCTCAACATTTTGGTGATTTGTTGAGGCCGTTCTATGGGTTCTTTCAATCTTCCCCTTCTACAGGTGAGGTCACTGGGTCACACAAGTCAGTCAGTACTGGGATTTGGATTAAGAACGCCTCGATTAAAAAACTCCTCTAATGGGGGTGCCCAGGTGGTTCAGTCGGTTAAGCATCTGACTCTTGGTTTCAGTTCAGGTCATGATCTCAGGGTTTTAAGATAGAGCCCTGATTTGGGTTCTGCACTGGCCATGAAGATGGCTTGGGATTCTCCCTCTCTCTCTAGAATAAATAAATCTAAAAACAAGCAAACAAAACCCAAAGTCCTAAAACACACACACACACACACACACACACACACACACACACAAAACCCCGCAAAATTCCTGTTTTTAGGCGTTCCAGTTCATTGGGGCTGGGAATGAGCCACTGCACCTTCACTATTTAGCACCCCTCTTGTGCCTGCCATTGCTAAATGCTTCACATTTCACCCATCATCATCTGTAGTCCCCTAACTCCAGGTTATTATTCCTACCCTGCTGTCAGTTCATGAACCGGGGGACAGAAATATTCCATACTCTGTGCACCCAGCTAGTAAATGTGGAGGCATTTGAAATGCAAAAGTTTTTTATTTTGATGGAATCCAATTTGTAAATGTTCTTTTCTTTTACAGATTGTGTTTTTTGATGTCATCTCTAAGAACTATTTCCCTAATCCAGGGTCACAAAGATATTTTCCTATGTTTTCGTCTAGAAATTTTATACTTTTAGCTCTTAAGTTTAGGTCTGTGATCCATTTTTTATTAATATTTTATGTGTAAGGTGAGGCAGGGTCTAAGTTCATTTGTTGCATATGGATATCCAATTATTCCAGCTTCACTTTTTGAAAAGACTATCTCCCCCCACCCCCCGCCATTGAATTACCTTGGTATAAGTGGGTTTATTTCTGGACTCTGTATCCTGTTGTTTGGTCTTCATGCCAATACTGCACCATCTTGATTGCTGGAGGTGTTATAGTAAGTCTTGAATTTGAGTAGTGTACCTCTGTCCTTTTTCAAAATTCTTTTGGCTATTCTGTGTTCTTTGCATTTTTATATTAATTTTGGAAATAAATTTCCCAATTTATACAAATAAAACCTGCTGGGATTCTGTAGGATTTTATCTTGAATCTATAAATAAATTTCAGAAAATTATTATTATTATTTTTAAAGATTTTATTTTATTTTTTTGACAGACAGAGATCACAAGTAGACAGAGAGAGGGGGAAGCAGGGCCCCTGCCAATGCCGGGCTCTATCCCAGGACCCTGAGATCATGACCCAAGCTGAAGGCAGAGGCTTCAACCCACTGAGCCAACCAGGCGCCCCAGGAAAATTATTATTTTAATACCAGCTCCTTCCAATATTGCTATGAAAAGGGTATGGATTTCTATTTATTTACATCTCCAACCTCCCTCAGCATATTTGGTTGGTTTGAGTTCTCTCTCACTGCTTATGTTAAATTATTCCTAAGTATCTTTATGCTATTGTGAATTACATTATTTCTTAATCTTATTAAGATTTTTGGATTGTTGGGTGCCTGGGTGGCTCAGTGGGTTAAGCGACTATCTTCAGCTCAGGTCATGATCCTGGAGCCCTAGGACAGAGTCCTGCATCGGGCTCGCTGCTCAGCAGGGAGCCTGGTTCTCCCTCTGACCCTCTCCCCTCTCATGCTCTCTCTTTCTCTCATTCTCTCTCTCAAATAAATAAAATCTTAAAAAATTTTTAAAATGATTTTTGGATTGTTCAGTATTTCTTCTTGAGCCAGTTTTGATCATTTGTGTCATTCTAGGATTTTTTGTTATTCTACATTGTTCAGTTTATTGGCATAAAGTTCTTCAAAATATTCCTTAAAATATCTCAATTTTTTATTTCTGTAGGTTCTATAGTGATTGTAGTATAGTGACTTTATTCCGATTTTAATAATTTGTGTCTTCCCTTTTTTCTTGGTAAATCTTAAGATTTATTAATTTTGTTGATCTTTACAAAGGATCCACTTTCAGCATGACTTTTTTCCTGTTGTTTTCTATTTCATTAATTTCCACTCCAATCCTTATTTTTGTCTTTCTTCTATTGACCACGGATTTTATTTATTCATCTTCCTTTGTTCCTTCCTTCTTCTTAGGAGCTTAGATTACTGATTTTAAGTCTTTCATTAGAATATAGGCATTTAATGCTATGAACTTTCCTCTCAGCACTGCTTTAACTTCATACCATAAACCTTGATATGTTGCATTTTTCTTTCAGTTAAAGATATTTTCTGATTTTCTTTGTGATTTCTTATAGCTGAGACACTTACAAATGTGTTAATTCCAAAATAGTTGCAGATTTCCAATTTTTTTCTGTTGTTGATTTTTAATTTAGTTACCTTGTACATGTATACTTTTACATGTATTAAGAATTTTTGTTATGGCCTGGAATTGGTCTATCCTGGAGAATGTTCTATGGGTGCTTAAAAAAAATCTACTTCGCTGATGTTGGATAGAGATTTTTATGAAAGTATGTGTGTTGGGATGAAAGGTAGGAGAATGAGGGGCACCTGGGTGGCTCAGTTGGTTAATCGGCTGCCTTCGGCTCAGTCATGATCCTGGAGTCCCGGGATCGAGTCCTGCATTGGGCTCCCAGCTCCACGGGTAGTCTGCTTCTCCCTCTAACCTTCTCCTCGCTCATGCTCTCTCTCTCTGTCTCTCTCTCAAATAAATAAATAAAATATTAAAAAAAAAAAAAAAGAAAGGTAGGAGAATGAAATGTTGAATAAGACATGATTCTTGCCCTTTAAAAGTTGAAATCTTGCAGGGCAGTGGTAATTTTGTACCCCAGGGAACATTTGGCAATGTGGGAAGACATGTTTGTTTTTCCCAACTGGGGGAGTGGGCTACTGTTATCTAGTGGCTAGATGATCCGCTAAACGGTCTACAATGCACAGAATACCTACAACGGCAAAGACTTTTCTGGCCCAAAATGTGAATAGTGCCAAGATTTAGAACCCCTGTTGCAGGGGATATAAAAGGCATTTTGTTGTAACTTGGAGCTTGAGGCAGTAATTTTCATGCTATAGCAATTACTACACTGTGGCTGAAATCAAACAATCCCTTAGCAGTTGCCACATCTCTCATATGTTTGTTTGTTTGTCTTTCCCACTAGACTGTGAACATCATGAGTGTTGGGATCCTCCCAAGTTATTACGGTGGTTAAAAGCAAAGAGAGGATCTAGAGTCAGACAGACTTGGATTTCAATCCTATATCCATATTCGCTAGATGTTTGACTTTGGGTTAGTTCTTTGACCTCTTTATGCCTCAATTTTCTCAGTGGTATAATGTGAATAATATGCCTACAGTAGAATTACGGGGATAACTAATAAGCTAATCAAGGGAGGCAACTGACACAGTCCTGCCACATACAGTCATTACCTGACTATTGTTATTATTATTGTTATCTCCTGCACCGAGCCCAGTGCCCTGAAAATATGTATGAATAGATGAATAAGTAACTGAGTCACCATCTCTTGCCTTCCTTCCTCCGCCATAGGGCACTGGTTCTACAGTATTATTTTTACTGAGATGAAGACTGCCCTGTTTATTCCTGGACCGAGGCTTAGTTTCCACAGAGGAGGTTGTGTATGCCCACAGAAGATGGGCAGGAGTCCAATAGGAGAAGCAAGTGCAAGACAAATATAGACTGACCTCAGTTCCATCCTTGAGACCCCTTTTGGCCCCATATGAAATAGTCATATGGGGAGCCAGCAAGATTCATTCCCCAAAACCCCCCATGATACGTTCAACTGGTACCGTCTTTCCCAGTTTTGCTTCAGAGAAGAAGTTCTTTTTTCTTAAAGTCCATCCCCTGCCATGACACTCTCTACCCCACTCCTGAGTCTTGGACCCTTCTTCTGCACTAGGAACCTTTCCCAGATATTCCCAATGCTTTTTGATCAATGTTAAAAGCCATTGGACCCCTCCCTAAGCACCTCACCTCCTGTCACTATCTACTTCTGAGAGACTTGGCAAGGATCATATCTGTGAAACAGTTTGCCAATTTTAAAGTGGTGGGAAAGGGCAAAGCTTTAACATCCTGATTTTTCCATGTGTTTGCTTTTAAGGAAGGAGTTCATGGCAAACAAAAAGACACCTCAAGCTTCTAAAGAGCCCTGTGGTATATAAAGCAGAACTCACATGGTTCCTGAGAGTCACTAACGAGCCAGGAAAACAATGAGTAAAGATAAAGTTTAGAAGCAAGGTGGGGTCAAGTCCACTTAGCAACACAGAGGGCATGAGTTCATTTCACTATCTGGTTCCTACTGTGCCCTATCAGGCACAGACAAAATCTGGAGCCATCCCCTTAATTGAAATTGATTTATGGGTCATTGATTGATGTCCTTAATACTCATAACCAAAAACACCCCATTATTTCCTTTATGGGGTTTCTTTATATATTTATCTAGAAACTTGCCTTGCCTGATGACCATATACATCAGAGATCAAGGCTAAGTAAGAATAAGGTGATCTAAACCTAAAGGAGATAAAGCTAAGAGCGGCATATAGCATTAAGGACAGAGTGGTGGCCTTATTTAAAAAAAAAAAAAATGAAAAGAATTTCCAAAATGGTTTAGAACAAGTATTTATACTTTGTTAACTCCAAACATAACAAGGAAAATAGTAAAAACTAACACTTTTTCTAAAAACTAACATTTTTGAATACTGATCATATACTAGATTCTTTTCTAAATCCTTTACACATTTAAATTAATTTCATTCATTCATTTAACAAATTTTTTTTGACCATATATTAGGGCCCCAGCACTGCATTATGTTCTGGGAGTATAGCAATGAACAAAGTGCTCAAAGATCTCGGTCTTCGTGGACTGTACACTCCCGTAGGGAAGTCAATAAACAAAAAGACTATAGAGTATGTTAGAAGGCAGAAATCAATGTTATTGAGACAAATAAAACTGGGCAGAGGGCTAAAGAAAGTAAGGTGTGGGGTGGTACAATTTTCAATCAAGCATTCAATGAATGCTTCACAGCAAAGCTGTCATTTGACCAAAACCTTACAGGAAATCTCACAATTAATAAGACCAAATCCAAATAGTGTTGCTGTAGGGCATTCTTGTTTGTTTGTTTGTTTGTTTGTTACTGAACCTTGGACCAACACCCTAAGCCCAGAGGAAATCTATATGAACTTCTACATTGTATAAAATGACTGAGGCATGGCCAGGCACCACACAAGCAAACATGAAGTCACTCGTGCAATCTCTGGTCCCACTTTGTGAGGATCTAAGAGCTGTTGATTTTCCAGGCTGCTTGGAGGAGCCAGAGGTGTGCCTCTGAGGGGGTGTTGGCATCATGGGCACCTGGAGGGGTTTTCTGAAGACCCTTCTTCCCCAGATGGATCACAATATGTCTCCACTTCTTGTAACCGCCCTATTCCCCAGAACTGGAATTTCTTACTGCTAGATCTGGATGGTAACCATCAGAGAGCCCCCTTGATATAAGAAAAAAAGAAAAGGATCAGGCCTTCCAAGGATCTGGAGAGCCCCAGTTCCTGAGCCTGTGAACTACCTATGACTTTGCTTCTGCTACTTTGTCTGCCTTCACCCTAGACTCTTGTTTTCCAAGTTCTTTCAGACTCCTTCCCCAAGTCTCTCAGCTCCAACACCACCTCACTGCCCTAAGCAAAACCAGCTTTGACAGATGTGAATTAGTCATGTATGTCTTAGTTTGCCTTTCAATCTAAGGGTCCTCTCTACCTTAAACTAATTGTGTTTTAAGACCTATTTTCAACTCTGTGAGTGTAATTTTAAGTATTAGAGGCCAATGAGCAAATGAGAAACGATGGTCCTTGGGCAACTCCTGAAATATCTCACGTGATGGATCATACTGGCATTTTGTCTCCTTGATTTGTATGATGTGAGTTTCTCTATCGTGCTACAAAGGAAGACCACAGTGCCCTGATCTTGTGCATGTGAGTTGGACAGAAGTGCTGGAAGTATACCTCATTATAAACAGACTAATTGGTGCTTTGTGGATTCATTTCTAGGTTTCTCCTGTAGTTCTGCGAGTCAGGGTCAAATTCAGTTTTTCTCCATCTTTCCACCAATGAGGAGTCTTTAAATAAATGTTCCCCATTCTCTGTTATTTAAAAGATTTTGCCTCTCAAACATTTTTTCAGTAATAATCATAGTGTAAGTTCCTGGTATGGAGTAAATACTCAATAAATAACTCAGTATAATGGATATATCCCATTTTTTCCTGTCTTTTCAGCCCCTTTCTTCCTGGGAATTACTCCGTCTTATATGATAGGTAGTCAAAAATATGGTTCATTCTCCCACCCCAGGCTGAGCAACTAAATACCTGATCCCTCTAGCCCAGTCATTGATTTGGAGGGGTCATTTAATGCAATGCTGACAAATCAGAGCCATCCCCAGGAAGTTGTTGGGATTGTTAGGATACAGGTGCCCTTTCTTTTCTGGGGTGACTAGTAATAATAATTGTTCAAGTCAAGAGCTGCCAGTGATCATCTTTGCTACCAATTTACCTGAAAGTAAAACCAATAAACAACACAGAGAGATGAAAAGAGGGGAATGGTGACCAAATATCCCAGTTTTCCCAAAAACTAAGGGGTTTTCCAAGATGGGGGACTTTCAGTGTCCCACAGTAATCAGAATGGTTGGTCACCCTAGGCTGGAGTCCTAATGATATCTTTTGAACACCTGGATTTTGATGGGTCTGAAGACAGTCTACCTTTGGACTGCTTAGCCACGGGAATCTATAAATTAACTTCATTGCTTCAGCAAGTCGGAAGAGGTTTCTAGCACTTGCAGTTTCTTGCTTCCCAAATAAAAGTGAAATTGCTACTAACTTGTGTTGTTTTATTACAATTTCCATTAAACACAGTCACAAGAGTTCAATGACCAACATTATTTTTAAATTGATGGGACCCTAAAAACTCAGAGTACCCAAGTTGGAAACCACTGAAATGATTTCAGCTTCTCCTCTTATAAATGTTGAATTTAAGTTTTACTCTACCACTGAGTCTTATAGTTTAAGTTCATTTACTTCCCTATAAAGGAAGGAAGGAAGGAAAGGAGGGAAGGAGGAAGGCGGAAAAGATGGAGAGAAGGTGGGAGGGAGGAAGGAAGAATTGAATAAGCTTTCACAAAAATGTCTGAGAACAGAAGACCAAAGTATTTTGGAGGAAGAAATCTGGAAGTAGAAATGGACTGAATAATTCAACCTTTCCTTTAGAATAAACACATATGGACTCTCCATCAAATAATTTAGCAAAGGTAACTACATGCAAGGTGCAGTGCCTAAGGCATATAGTTCAATGGATGCCTAGTGTCCTGGGAGTCCTGTTCAAAGCAAATAAGTCAAGGAGGGATTTGAGGAATGTAGGCTCTACCTGGGGACATTACCACCATTTTATTGTTTTTCTATCTCTTTCATTATTGCTAAGCACGGCTACTTATCTGGCTATTTCCCTAGGTAGGGCAAATACTTCAACAGATGTGAACCATGATAATCATTACTTACAAGGAAGAAAGTAGAACATCCTCACCATAGTGGGAAACTTTAATGCATGTACTTTGATAACAGAACAAGCAGACAAAAATTTGGTATGGATATACAAGTACGAATAAAATAATAAATAAACTTGACCTAGTTGAAGTATATAGTATACTGTCCCAGACAGACACAGAACACACATTCTTCTCAAGCATACACAGAATGTTTACTACAATTGACCACAATTGACCATACGTTGTTAGGTCATAAAGGAAGCCTCAAGAAATTTCAAGTGCTTGAACTAATATAGAATATATTCTCTGACCAGAGGTTGTAAAAATGTTTTTAAAAGAAAAAAGAAAGGAAAAAAAGATAAAATGCCCAACTGCTTGGAAATCAAACAATTCTTTCCAAATAACACGTGAAACAAAAAAGTATCACAGTGGAAGTGAGAAAATAGCTTTAATGGAAGGATAATAAAAACAGTATGCATTAAAACTTTGAGAATATAGCTAAAAGAGTGCTTAGGGAAACATATTATCTTAATGAGTATTGTAGAATATAAGTATTGCTAAAAAGCAGTGATCAAAGTTTTCACATAAAAAAAGCTGGAAAAACAAATTAAATCCCAAAAAAGTAGAGAGGAGGAAAATTTTAAAAAATTAAAGAAGTAGAAAGCAAAAGTACAGTAGAGAAAATTAACACAATCAAATGTTGTTTTTAAAAAGATAAGTAAAGTGATAAATTTCTAGAAAACTAAGAAAATAAGAGAAAAAGCAAAAATTATCAAAATGGGATTGAAAAGGGGTACATCACTATAGATTTTAGAAAGACAATAACAGTATCTTATGAACCACTCTGTTTTAGATAGATTTGACAATATGATGGACAAATTTATTGAAAAACACAAATTAGAAAAAACTAACAGAAGAACAAATTAAAAATCTAAACAATCTTATATAATAAAATTGAATCAATTATAAGTCTTTCCTTCTCATTAAGAAAACTTTGTTTTAGTCTAAGTTGGTTGACCAATTTATTCTTCCAAACATTTAAGTAGCAAATGAACTAAACTTACAGAAGCTCTTCTAAAGAACAGAAAAAGAAGAAACAGTTTTCACCTCTTTTTAGGAATTCAGAATAACTTTAGTGCCAAAATCTGATAAAAAATTTGTAACAGTAGAAAAATTACAGACTACTTTCTCTCTTAGACATAACTGGAAAAATTCTGAACAAAACAATCTCTTAGAATCTAAAATTATATAAAAAGGATAATATACTATCACCAAATTGGGTTTATTGCAAGAATACATGTGTAGTTTAATATTTGAATATGAATTCATGTAACTTACACACTGTTAGAAAAGAAGGAGGAAAAGAAATCACATAATCACCTTGAAGATACAGAAAAGACTGATAAAATGTAAAACTAATTCATGATAAAAAAAATCCTCAGCCCACTAGGAATAAAATGAAACTTTCTCAATTTATAAAGAACACCTAAAAAGCCAATAGTAAACAACATAATCAGTGGCAAAATATTAAAAGCTTTCCCCCACGAGATCAGGAATGAGACAAAGATGCTACCAAATTTTTCTACTCAATACTGTACAGGAGAGGGCTATAACAAGTGCAAGAGAATTCCTATACGCTCGCCACCAAGATATTAAAAAAGAAGCTTAAAAAAATCACCCTTAACATTAGCATAAAAAAATCAAGTATCTACAAATCTATCTAATGACAGATATCTAAGACTTCTACATTAAAACTTATAGAACTTTATTAAGAGAAATCAAAGAAGACATGACAGAATATAGCTTACTCATTAACTGACTCCATATTGTAGACATGTCAGTTCTCAGATCAATCAATAGATCAAATGTAATCCCAAATCAAACACCAAACTGATTCTGAAATTTATGTTGAAATACACTGGGCCAAAAATAAGCAAGGCAATCTTAGAGAAAGAGAATGAAGATGGAAGCCTGACCCTACCAAATACTGAGACCTATTTTTGAAACTAACTGGTGGAGGGTAGCAAAGAGACCAAGGCTAAGAAATGAAAAAATCTAGAAATAGTCCCATATATAATTGTCCAAAGGTGGGTGACAAAGTTGTTACTACAATGCCAAGGGGGGAAAGATGGTCCTTTCAAAAAGTCATGCCACATAAAAAGCTATCAGAGAGCCAGATATATAGACAAAAATAAATCTGTCTCCAACTACAGAAAAAATCAGTTCCAGATAAATTTTTAGATCAAAATATGAAACGGTAAAACAATAAAACCTTTTTAATTTTTAAAAAACAATTTTTAAAAAATCAAATAGGC
>RCUC01133275.1:0-28693 GCA_003697995.1 Taxidea taxus jeffersonii | reverse complement strand
GGAAGGAGGGAAGGAAGGAAAAGAAAAGAAAGTTAGAAAGAAAGAAAGAGGGGCACCTGGGTGGCTCAGTGGGTTAAAGCCTCTGCCTTCAGCTCAGGTCATGATCCCAGGGTCCTGGGATGGAGCCCCGCATCACATCGGGCTCTCTGCTCAGCAGGGAGCCTGCTTCCCTTCCTCTCTCTCTGCTAGCCTCTCTGCCTACTTGTGATCTCTCTCTGTCAAATAAATAAATAAAATCTTTAAAAAAAAAAAAAAGAAAGAAAAGAAAAGATCAGTCCTTTGCCTTTTCTAGCTTCCAGAGGGCACCAACATCCCCTGGCTCCTAGAACCTTCCTCCCATCACCCAACTTCCTGCTTCTGTTGTTACATCTCTTATTTCCTTCTTTGATCTGGGGCCTCCTTCTTATAAGGACCACCCCACCCCCGGTGATTATGTTGGATCCACCATCGCAATCAGGATGCCTTTTGAATCTCAAGGTCCTTAATTTAGGCACATCTGCAAAGCCCCTTTCGTCATGTAGGGTAACATATCGACAAGTTTCAGAGTCTCGGATGTGGACTTCTTAGGGATGGGTATTACTCAGCCTACCACAGTCCCTATCATTTCTTTGGAGCCTCCTGCTCTGCCAAGCTCTATGAATTTCTTCCCCCCACTCTACTCCTCTTTCCTCCCGAGTGATCCCCTGAGACTTCTGCCCTTGCCCACCTGTCTTGCCAGAGCTCTGTTTCCAACAGAGGACCTGCCAGCTTCCGTTGGTCCCTCCACCCCGACCCTGCCTTCTCCCTGTGCACACAGCCCCACTGCAGGGCACGGTTGTTCTCTTGATCTGGCTGCTTTTCTTATAGAATATTCTGATTACAATAGTCAGTGCTAAGTTATTCATTGCATCCTCCATATGCAGTGCTGAGTCCTTCATTATTTATTGGTCATGTTACTGGTTATCAATCCAAAAGAGTACCTTCACTATAAATATTTCAGTGATGGTGATGATGTCTTGAGTTTCCATCCTGAAGCAGTATAAAGAGTGCTTGAGAGCACAGATACCCAAGTTACGCTCGCTGGGTTCAAATCCCAGCTCCCTAAATTACTAGCCGTGTGACCTCTCTTAGCCTCGTATGACCTCCGCTTACTCACCAGCTAAAGGTGATCAAAAAATACATATGCCTTCAGGTTGTTTGGGGGAATAAGTAAGATAAAGGATGTAGCATGTCTTGCACGCAGTAGGTCCACAGCATCTTTACCCTTCTCCTTAGAGGTCAGTATCCCAGGCCAAGCTTTCCCTTAGAGTGCTTACAGCCAGTGCCAAACTATGAGATAGTCTATTTCCATTTATAGAAACAGATGAAAGGGCTTTGTGATGACTTACTGAAAAGAGTAAAAGCAGTGACGGGCCCCTGGGTGGCTCAGTCAGTCAAGCATCTGCCTTCAGCCCGGGTCATGATCCCAAGGTCCTGGGATCCAGCCCCGTGTCGGGCTCCCTGCTCAATGGAGAGCCTGCCTCTTTCTCTCCCTCTGCCCCTTACCCCTGCTTGTGCTCGTGCACGCGCTCTCTCTCTGTCTCTGTCTCTGTGTGTCTGTATCTCTCTTAAAAGAATAAATAAAATCTTTTTTTAAAAAAGCAGCAAGTGAAGAACTTGTCTGGGGCAAAGATTAAGTACAGATACACATATATGTATGTGTATGTATGTGTGTTTAAGTTTGGAGGAAAAAATAAAGCGTAGAAAAGCATGATGAATAAAATAACAAGTACTGTTAGCAGTAATGTATGGTCACATTTTTTAAAAATTAAGTACCGGGGCGCCTGGGTGGCTCAGTGGGTTAAAGCCTCTGCCTTCGGCTCAGGTCATGATCTCAGGTCCTGGGATCAAGCCCGGCATCAGGCTCTCCGCTCAGTAGGGAGCCTGCTTCCTCCTCTCTCTCTGCCTGTCTCTCTGCCTAATTGTGATCTCTGTCTGTCAAATAAATAAATAAAATCTTTAAAAGTAAAAAAATTAAGTACCAAACGGGCACCTGGGTGGCCCAGTGGGTTAAGTGTCTAACTCTTGATCTCCACTCCGGGCTTGATCTCACAGTTGTGAGTTCCAGCCCTACGAGGGGCTTTGCACTGAGCATGGAGCCTACTTTAAAAACAACAAATTAAGTCGCAGGAAGTCCCCCTCAAAACGAACAGCTTCTGTCTAAAGAGAACCACACTTAGCATTCTGGCAGCTTCCAATCCAATCACACGTTGTGCTGAGCATATGGGTTTCGTTTCGCTGGATACATCCTGTGTCTACACTCTGCTCTTTCGTCTTTCTGCATCTTTCAATGTCAATAGAATGGCATGGTCATCTATTCCACAAATCACTTTGTGTGTATTTATTTTTTCCTTTACAAACTAATGGATGCCCTCCTAAATTTTTTATTTTGACGTAATTATAGATCACAAGAAGTGTACAAATAGTACAAAAAGGTCCCATCCCCTAACTTCCCTCAATGGCGACATCCCACATAACCACAGATCATTGATCAAAACCAGGAAACTGACACTGGCATAATACGGTTAGAGACTACAGACCTTACTCAGAATTCACCAGTTTTTTTACATGCACTCATTTTTGTTTCTTAATATGTCTTTATGTGTCCATCAGTGACATTTTTATCCTTCATGGCCTTTTAAAAAAATGTAATCCGGACGCCTAGCTGGCTCAGTCTGAGGAGCATGCGACTCTTGGTCCTGGGGTTGTGAGTTAGAGCCCCATGCTGGGTGTAGAGATTACCTTAAAAATGTATTTTTTTTAATGTTTGGGTTTTTTTTTTTAAGATTTATTTATTTTAGAGAGAGAGAGAGAGAGAGAGCGAATCCTCAGGCAGACTCCCTGCTGATCGCAGACCTGAGGTCATGACCTGAGCAGAAATCAAGAGTCAGACACTTAACCAGGTATGTTACCCAGGTGCCCTGATTGTGTTTTTTAAAAAGACCATGAAGAGATAAAAATGTCATAAAAATAAAAAATATTTTCCAAAAGCTCAATCAGGGATGCCTGGAGGACTCAGATGGCGTCTGCCTTCAGCTTGGGTCATGATCCCAGCCAGGGTCCTGGATCCAGGGTCCCTGCTCGGCAAGGAGCCTGCTTCTCCCTCTGCCTGCCGCTTCCCCTGCTTGTGCTCTTTCTCAGACCATAAAATAAATAAAATCTTAAAATAAATAAATAAATGAATAAACATTTTTAAAGATGCAATCAACCCAGAAATGGAAAACAAAGAGTATTCAAACCCAGTATATTTGTGGTTCTCTCCCCCAGGTTATTTTCTCTGTACTATGCTGATGTTGGAAGCAGTAACAACAGAAAGGATCCCTCTGATCTGTATAACATATTTAACGTTGCCTTTAAAAAAAAAAAAAATCGTGGGCATCTTGCCCTGTCAGAACCGATTTAGACCTATTGCAGTGGGCAAATGTTTAGGATAAACCCGCTTCATACTGTAACTATTGACTCCCCTTGGAAGTAATAACCCAATTATGCCCAGGCTCTAAACCTCTTTGGAAACCGCGATGTGCCCCCTCCCCTTGTCAGAAGGTCAGAACCTGAGCTGCGGGGTCCCTGCCCTTCCCGGGCACAAAGGAGAGGAAACCCGCACAGCCCCTCGTTCATCTTCCCATGGCCCTGGCACCTGCTCAGGCCTGAGTTACTGTTAACATTTACTAAACATTTTTATGAGACCTCCCCCTTAACAGCTTCCCGTGAGAGCATCCTGCGCCCCCGCCCCGCCCCCCCCCCGCCAACAGCCAGGCTTCCCCTCCCCCACACCAGCGCATCTTAGTCCGGGTTTGGCGGGATCCGTCCCATTTCTGCTCTTTCTGCATTTGGCATAAATATTTCTCGCAGCTCATAAACGCCTGGGCCACTTTACCAGCGTCGTGAGAAGATGTTTATGACCCAAATATGAAAACTTGTTGAGAATGAACGCCCAGGCACACACACAGGCTGTGTTATTCTTGGAAAGCTGAGAAGAAGATACAGGGGGGCCCCCAGGTATGCACCTGAGCCGGTATCTACCTGCTCGTAGCTCTGAGCTCCGGCTGGGATTCGGTCTCTCTGCAGCTTTTCGGGGTAAGCAGGCAGCCCTGCGGTTGCCAAGGGCTCTCAGCTTCCTGTTGGGGTGTTTTTCACAGCATCATTCTGTTGCAAACTGAATGAGGCCAAAGAAAATCGGAAAAGAGATTTGGGAGCGGGGAGGCTAATAAAAATCCATTTTGCCACTCCACAGCCTCCCCCCCCACCCCCCACCCCAGCTTCCTTTTCCAGGGCCCTGAGTCCCTTTGTATTATTGACAGATGCCATTTGCTCTTTTACGATGTGATAATAAAAACCTTCAGCCTTGCTCAGTGTTATTCCTTTCCTCCCCTGACCGGGAGGGAGCCAAATGGCTTGTACTCCCCGCCACAGGCGGTTTTTCATTAGAAAACTTTACAATGAACAACATTCGAATGACACTTCAGAAAAGGAGCCGAATCTGGTCCGCGAGAGAGATTTCTACGGAAATTTCTATGGAAACTGTAGGCAGTCTGATGGACCCAGACTTCGTTGTGTTTGTAAACGGACCCAGATTTTATACAAATAAAGAATAGTGAATGCCGAGCAAGGATGAGTTGGTCCCACCTACACACCGTGCGGAGCTCAGCTTACACAGGACGTTCCTCTCATTTCTGCTGTTCGGGCATTTGTGTAAAACGAGGCATTTAAGCAATAGTTACTAAACTCCTATCAACTTGTAACCCATCGTTCAGTTTCTCGTACGAAAACATTTCCTTTGATTTCTTAGCATTAATTTGTACCTGGTGTTAGACGTGGAAGCTCATTTAAAATGCGCTTCAAGGGGCGCCTGGGTGGCTCAGTCGGTTAGGTGTCTGCCTTCGGCTGGGGGTCGTGATCCCAGTGTCCTGGGATCGAGTCCCATAAAATATGTTTTTTAAAAATGCACTTCAAGGGGCGCCTGGGTGCCTCAGTGGGTTAAAGCCTCTGCCTTCCACTCATGTCATGATCCCAGGGTCCTGAGATCGAGCCCCGCATCGGGCTCTCTGCTCAGCGGGGAGCCTGCTTCCTCCTCTCTCTCTGCCTGCCTATTTGCCTACTTGTGATCTCTATCTGTCAAGTGAATAAATAAAATATTTAAAAAATAAATAAATAAATAATAAAAAATGCACTTCAAGGGGTGCCTGGGTGGCTCAGTGGGTTAAAGCCTCTGCCTTCGGCTCAGGTCATGATCCCAGGGTCCTGGGATGGAGCCCCACATCGGGCTCTCTGCTCAGCAGGGAGCCTGCTTCCCCCTCTCTCTCTGCCTGCCTCTCTGCCTGCTTGTGACCTGTCTGTCAAATAAATGAATAAAATATTTTAATAAATAAATAAATAAAAATGCACTTCAAGGGTCCATAGTTTCTTATTCCACAAATGTATGTTTTATACATTTTCATGATTCATCAATCATTTTCATACTTACATTTTATTTATTTATTTATTTATTTATTTATCTGGCCAGCAATTCTCCCTATTTTTTTTTCTTAAAAAATATATTGTTATTAGGGGTGCCTGGGTGGCTCAGTCAGTAAAGCATCTGCCTTCTGCTCAGGTCATGATCCATGGGTCCCGGGGACCGAGTCCCACATTGGGCTCCCTGCTCAGTGGGGAGTCTACTTCTCTCTCTCCCTCTCCCCTTGTTTGTACTCTCTCTTCCTCTCTGTCAAATAAATGAATAAAATCTTAAAAAGGAAAATATTTTTAAAATACATATAGACGTATATATTATTATTATTATTAGTGCTTCTTAGTGGTTCAAGCCATTAATTAATTAAACCTACTAGTGTAAAGCGAGGCCATATTAGACCGTTGTGACTCAGTGTTCCATCCCTATATATGCCATAAGCCATAAATGAGAGGTGTTGGTAAGCAACAGATGTCTTCAAAAAGACACAGACACATTTCTCGGCTGTGTTTTAGCATTAACTCTCTAGAGTCTGGACAGAAATATTTTTGTGGATCACCAGTTCCTGTGTATGTTTCCTGAAATGTTCTATGTATAAACAAACCTATGTGAGGTGTGATCTTGGTTGAAAAGCACGAATGTGATTCACCATATTCTACATATTATGTTGTTTGTGAGGGTTATTTTTTCCCTGAACCATAAATATAGATATCTTAGTAATAGGTTAAAAGTATTGAGCATTCAGTGTGTGCCCACCTGATTCTAAACCCTGCCTGACTATGAACTCATTTTGTCCCTATCCTCAACCGATAAATATTCTGAATACCCTGTTCTACAGGGAAAATTGAGGAAATAGGCAGTTACGTGGTGGATAAAAATTACCAATGACCCAATTAATGATGAGGTTGTTGCCAGTCTTTCTCCCAGTGCAGTGATAAGTGTCCTTGCACATCTCTTTTACACGCTCTGGTCTGGTTTTATAGGCTTCCATGCTAGATGTCAACTTACCATGTCAAAAGCCAGGTGTGTTTTCCATATTGGAAGGTCTTGCTGCCAAGTTAGTTAGGGTCCTGGCTATTCTTCCTGCTTTTAGCTAACGTCGCCGTTTCTTTAGATAGATGATGCATGGGTGGATGGATGGGTGGATGGATGGGTGGTCCGTCAGGTAGATAGAACCCCTTTTCTTTTTCTTTTTCTTTCAGGCTTTTATGTATTTATTTGAGAGAGAGTGGGAGAGAGATCACAAGCAGGGGGGAAGGGTAGAAGGAGAAGCAGACTCTCGCTGAACAGGGAGCCCAATGTGGGACTAAATCCCAGGACCCTAGGATCATGACCTGAGCGGAAGGCAGAGGCTTAACCAACTGAGCCACCCACGTGCCCATGAACCCATTTTCTAAGAGTTTCTGAATTAACAGCATTCACGCTGGTTTTCACCACCACCCCAAATGGAGAGGCTGCCCTAAAGGATTGGGATAGTTTTCCCAAAATTTGGGGGTATTAATCTCAGCTCTTTCTCATTTCATCTCCACTCTGTTAGCAGGTTCCAGAAACTTCTAAAATTCCATTGTTTCGTTCTTTCTCTCTCTCTCTCTCATTCTTTCTTTCTTGACTTTATTCTTTCTTCTCTTTCTTTCTTTCTTTTTTTTTTTGTCATAAATTCATCTGAGAGGTAACACAGGCCAAATGGTGAGTCCCAGCAGTACTCAGACTGGAAACGAGGAGCGACTCCACAAGTTTTAAGCAAAAGTTGTTCCCTGGTAAAAACACTTGGTCATCAGCATTCCTGGAACCCTCTCCCCTTGTGCAGTGAGCACAGAGCAGAAGCCAACAGCTTTTACTTCAAAAAACCAGATCAATCCAAATGAAACAGGGCCTTCAAAATTCATAGTTCAACACTTACAAAATCTGATTGTGAGCAAGGAGGCTCTCGGTGTCTGCACACCTTCATCCTCAAAGAGACAGAAATGCACTTTAGCAATTCCTGATGACCACGGGCAGCCCTGTCATCTGTGAGCTGGAAGATCAAAGGCTCGGCTCCAGGACGGGAAATGGGGAGAATTAGTGTCCCACTAGGAGCCTCTCACCCCGCCATAAGCCTGGTGGTTCTTCTTATGATCATGAGCTATTTGACTCTTAATTTGGGGTTTCGTTAAGGACGTATCCACACTCGAATAAGGGAAGTTTGCAGTTTCTTTTGAATTCTGTTAGAATGAATTGTGATTCGGAACTGTCCCTATTTGCAAAGTCCCTAACTCTGTGCCTGATACGCAGTCAACTCTTCCTAACTTTGGCCGTACTTTTATTATTAAAATAACTTAATGGCAAAATTATTTGCACGGTTCCAATGAATTGATCTTATCCTGCTTTGCCGAGGTGCTTTAGAAATTTCTAGAATCGAGTCTGGCACATGGAGGGGCAACAGATTTTTGCTGTATGAGTGACTCGAACACTCGTGGTGAAACATGGAACTGGTTCATTAACCCCTGGGAAGCTGGCTGAGGCTCTGAAAGCTGACATAGTTGCCTAAGGTCGATTTAAACCCGGCTTTTGTAAAAAAGCTTCTCTTGGAGCGCCTGCGTGGCTCAGTTGGTTAAGTGGCTGCCATTGGCTCAGGTTATGGTCCTGGAGTTCCAGGATCCAGTCCTGCATCCGGCTCCCAGCTTGGTGGGACTCTGATCCTCCTTGTTCTCATGCTCTCTCTCTAATTAAAAAAAAAAAAAAAAATCTTTAAGAAGATTGTTCTGCGTTTAGTTTTCTCTGCTCCTGAATTTATAAGGCTGAGCAACAGAATTAACTGAAGTTTCTGTACCCTTCTTAGTGCAGCCAGTAAGTGGAAGAGATCACTTGGCACATGTCAGAGAGAGTCAAGCTTAGCCTGGTTGGAAGCCCACAGACTCAGAAGCCCCACAGACTGGGACTCTAACCCATACCCTGACAATTGGGGCTGTGTGATCCTAGGCAGATCACTTTATCTGTCTGAGCCTCAGGGTCCTTACAGGATTAAATAAAACACTATCTGTAAAGAATCTACACCCTGGATGTGGAAACACAGGTCTCTGTAGCCCACCAAGTCCACAAAAATGTTCGTGACCCCAGCCCCAGACCTGTGTCTATGTTATATTATGTGGCAAAGGGCAATTAAGGCAGCAGATGGAAAGGTTGCTTCTCTACTGACCTGAGATGGGGAGATTATTTCGGATCATTCCAGTATAACACACTGTTTTTATAAGAGTTTTCTGTTTGGTATGTAGCAGGGGTCAGCAATTTTTTTCTGTAAAGGACCAGATAGTAAATATTTTCAGCTTTGGCATTGCCTCAAGCAACCATTCCTGCTAAAAAACTGGATAGTCTTTTTTTTTTTTTTTAACCTCACAATTAAAATGTAAAAACCATTCTCAGCTCATTGGCAGTAACAAAACCAAGAGGGAAGCCTGATGTGGCTGGCAGACTCCGCTACACGCAAAGGTGCACATATTTATTTTATTTCCAAAGAGAGGCTAATGCCATATATATATACACAGAAATATGTATAAAAATATACATATTTTTACCCATCTTCTTACAGGAAGTTTTTAACGACTCTGTGTTGATGATTGCATCATATTTTCTCGTAAGAAATGTAAGATGTTCATTTCTAGCTCTCACTGTTCTTTTTTAAGTGCTGTAAATAATGTGCTAAACAGGTTTGAACATCCATCTTCGTCCCTATCTCTGGTTATTTCTGAGGATTATGTCACGGAAGTGGACGTAATCCTTTTGGCCCAAGGCCTTTGGAAAGGTTAATGGAATGAGATTTTGGCAAAGCAAACCCTTAATGTGGAGGAGAGTGTGGAGGGAAAGAGCTAGTCGAGGAGGGTTCTGGCTTGCCTGCTGGTGCCATATTCAAATCTAACCCGGCCACTTACTAGCTGTGTGACCTTGTGCCTGCTACTTAACCTCTCTGGGTCTGCTTCCTCATCTGTAAAATGGGGATAAAAATAGAGCCCATGTGGGGCACCTGGGTGGCTCAGTCCATTAAGCGTCTGACTCTTGATTTCGCTGGGGTCATGATCTCGGGGTGAGGGAACCGAGCCCCATGTGGGGCTTTGAGCTCAGCAAAGAGTCTGCTGGAGATTCTCTCTCTCTCTCCCTCTGCCCCTCCCTCCATTCATGCATGTATGCACACTCTCTCTCTCTCAAATTAAAAAAAAAAAAGACCACCCCCCACCTTCCTGCTTCCTGAAATCCTACACACACTTGGCCAACAGGAACTGCTCAATAGAGGATGATTTTGATCGTTCTTATCACCAGGACTACTAGTCAGCTTGAATAAGACCCCAACAGGGGTTTGAACCTGGGGTGTGCTTGACTGGCTCCCAGTACCCTACTTTTTTTAACTCTAGAATTTAAATTAGGGGCACCTGGGTGGCTCCGTGGGTTAAGCACCTGCCTTCTGCAGAATGTGAATGTAGGCAATGAGCCATAGCGGCATGAAGGACGCCCGGGACTGTCACCAGTGGGCCTCAGAGATGTTTTCCATACCTGGTGCCAGACATCTGGAGCCATCTATCACTTTCGCTCATCACCACTTTGAACTTGAAATAGTGCTTAGACTCACCACTAGATGTTGTCGTGGAATGAATGAACAAAGCAGCACATACATGACTGTGTCACAAAAAAAATTTTTTTAAGATTTTATTTATTTGACAGAGAGAAATCACAAGTAGGCAGAGAGGCAGGCAGAGAGAGAGGGGAAGCAGGCTCCCTGCTGAGCAGAGAGCCCGATGCGGGGCTCCATCCCAGGTGTCTGAGATCATGACCTGAGCCCAAGGCAGAGGCTTAACCCGCTGAACCACCCAGACGCCCTGTGTCACAAAATTTTTAAAAATATCTTGATAATTGCTTTCCAGTGTAATTGATTTCCTTTGTGTTTTAATCTATGCATTTAGAAACATAACTCTGAGAAGGGGTCGATGCGTTTCACCAGACTTTCAAAGGGGTCCAAGCTGCAGGGGGGCCACAAGAACTTGCAAGTGCCTGGCCCAGAGCATTGCTTTAACCGCTACATCCCTCGGATCTGATGGGCACGTGCACTGAAAAATAGCAGAGAAGGGAACATACAGGTGTTACTGGTCACCCCACGTGGTGATACTGGCTGACTTCCTCTCTGTTTATGCACGTTTGCATTTCTGAAATCATTACAGTCATCCTGAGAAAACAGAGCTCTGTAAAGAAACAACCCCTTGGGGCGCCTGAGTGGCTCAGTGGGTTGAGCCTCTGCCTTCAGCTCAGGTCATGATCCCAGAGTCCTGGGATCGAGTCCCGCATGGGGCTCTCTGCTCAGCAGGGAGCCTGCTTCCTCCTCTCTCTCTCTCTGCCTGCCTCTCTGCCTACTTGTGATCTCTCTCTGTCAAATAAATAAATAAAATCTTAAAAAAAAAAAAAGAAAGAAACAACCCCTTTTCTCTAGGCTCGCGAGATGGCCCCTGCCAGGTATCAGAGACCATGCAGGCACTGATGACCTCAATCCCAAATTAAAGCCACTATGGAGGTCTGGCTTTATGTGATTTAGTGAGAGCTGGATGATCGCCTTTGTCAAACATGAACTTCGACAGAAGCGAGGGTCCATCCCTGCCCACCAGACGCCCAGGGAGAGAGCAGGCTGCCACGGCATGTGCACGCACCATCCAACGGGGTTCTACTTTTGCCCTGACTCATCTCTACCATTCACAGAAGCAACTCCCGCTGAAGCATGATGGCTAAAGATAAGGCCTTCCTCTTGACGCCGTCCTGTGAATTAGCCCGGTGCGCCCGGGCTCTTTCTGGTACTTTCTTTCTCCATCTCACACTTGTGAGTGGCAACCGTTTTTCAGTTCTCTGCAGGCAGTTTTTGTGGTCATGCAGTAATCGAACAGGACGCTGAGCACCAGTGACAATGGGTGGGTATCCCCGGCCCATGGTGGCGGGCACTGGGAACGCGGAGTGGGGAGAAGAGAGAAGAGAAGCAGGGACCCCTGGACTGAATAGCTGTGTCCCTACACAGGTCAGTGGTCCATCCTGCGCAGCTTCAGGGAGGACGTGAACTTGGGATTTCTGAATCCTGCCGGGATAAAGGTAGAGCATCCCTATCAGGAGGACCATGATCAAAACCCACAGCCCCAGATCTGTTGCCCAGAGAGTCTTTGCTGGCTAACCCCCACCTGCCAACCAGTTCCAAGCTAGTCCCCTCTCCCCTCGATGCCGAACACATCTATTCACAGAGCGCATACTGCCCTGCGTTACCTTGCCTTAGTGCCTCGGGCTCTCTGCTCAATGGGGAGCCTGCTTCCCCCTCTCTCTCTGCCTGCCTTTCTGCTTACTTGTGATCTCTCTCTGTCAAATAAATAAATAAAAACTTTTAAAAAATAGCCATGCGCTTTGTGTGGGCTTTCAGGAGGGTTCTTTGAGGTGATGCATTTAAAGGTGCTTAGCTTAAGACTTGGCTCTCGATAAATGCCAACAAATGACCATACTGATAATTTTCTTCCAGAAACCATTACTGATCTCCGTCACAAGCTCACCCCAGGCCTGGCTCTGGGCCTTCCGCCTTGGTCCAACAACACATCTTGTGCACGACCTAATCATGGCACTTACGGTATTGTGCGAAAGTGTTATCTTAGATGCAGATGGGGTCCATGGTGACCTCACCTACCTGAAACACGAACACCAGATTTTGTTCGTGTTTATATGTTCAGCATCTCACGCAGTGCCTGGTTCATGGTTGATCCTAAATAAATGCTTATGGGATCAAGCAGAGATGAAAACTAGAGAAAATGTCAAGACCTCAAATGACATTTTTAAAAAATCTGTCTCAGGGCACCTGGCTGGCTCAGTCAGTAGAGCACGTGACTCTTGCTCTCAGGGTTGTAGGTTCGAGCCCCATGTTGGGTATAGAGATTACTTAAAAAAAAAAAATCTTAAAAAAAGTTTTTAAAAACCTGTCTCAGGCTTATGCTGAAAGAGTCCTGTAGTAGTCAGCCACCAGACGGCCTCAGATGATCCTCGCTTCCTCATGTTAATGCCCTTGAGGAACCAATAGAAGACAGAGGACATGACAGTGTGTGAATTCCCTGATAAGGACATAGGAGGCATTGTAGCTTCTGCATTGCTCTCTCTCTTGGATCACCTGCTCTGAGGAAAGCTGGCTACCATGCCATGAGGACGGTAACCAGCTCTATGAAGATGCCCACATGGTGAGGAACTAAGCCCTCCCACCAACACACAGGACCCACTTGTCAACCATGTGGAGCCGCCATTTTGAAAACAGATCCTCCAGCCCTAGCCAAGCCTTCAGATAACTGCCACCCTGGCCAACTACTTATCTGTTAAGTTCACCCCACTAACCCACTCCTGAATTCATAGGCAGCCCACAAAAATGTTAAAAGAAATGTATTGGCATTCTTCAGCTTGGCCTGAAATGAGCAGAGACGGTACAAAATGAAGAGAGACCTTTGACCCCTCAAAGCTCTACAGGCAGGAAGCAGGCAGCAAAAGTACTGCACTACAAGCAGGAGCTACCTTTCATGAGAAAAGAAAATGACTGCAAGTATATAGATACACGAGTCCAGAGGGGGATCCAAGAAATGTAGTAACTCACTGTAGGTCACAGAGTTAATAGGATGTAGAGTCTGGTTTCAAACTAAAGCAGTCTGACTCCAGAATCCACTGTCCTCCCTTCTATGTTATGTCATATCTTTGATGGATGGATGGATGATAGATGGACGGATGATAGATGGATGGGTAGATAAATATATAAACAGTATATTTTTGGTTCTCTGCAATAACTTTTTTCAAATTCAGCAAGTGTGACCATGTATGTACACAGAGGGTTAGAATTTCAGACACCCTGACCTGCCATGTGTTGATCTGAGGCTTGATTATCTCTGCGACCATTCCACTCAGCGATAGTGCGGCCTCTGGTCTGGAGCCTTTTCTTTGAACACAAAGAATAATGCCAAGGAAGGCGTTAAAGATAAGGAAGGACAATGACCTCACTAGACCAGGTGTGGAAGTCCACACCTCATCTTCTCTCTAACACCTTGGAGCCGGTCTACCTCCTTGGCCTTTACTTTATTCCTTCTTATTTTCTTTAGTTCTTTTTCTTTCACAGGTGGTTATAATCTACATGATCATTACAAGAAAATCAGAGTAGACCAAGAAGCAAAACAAAAGCAAAGATTACTCAAAATCCCACTGCCAAGAAACAGCCCCGGCTGGCGTTGCAGCAGATTTTCCTTTAGGTTTTGTTTCACTGTGTTTTTTCGGTGTGCATTATATTTGCAGGATCTGTGAATGAAGAGTCAGTTTGGTTGTACTTGAGCATTTTGTTGAAAAGCATCAGCTTCTATGTTTTTTTTTTCCAGAGGGATTCCTACACCCATCGATGTTTTATTTCTTCTTTTTCAATAATCATGGATGAAGGTCAATGCACAAAAGTGGTTTTTTTTTCCACCCCAGGTGGGCTCCAAAGAGGATTCCATGGAAATATCTCCTTTAAAATCTTCGCTCTTTTGTTTTGCTACCAAAAGTCTTGCCTGACACAGAGTCTATGCACTAAAGCACAACTAATTAAAAAGTCGATTTATTTAGTCAACCTTTCATTTGGATTACATGACAAATGGTTGACTGATAATTTTCCCCTGAATTGACTGAATAGTTGGTACTGGGATTCTTTTTTTTTCCCTACCAGACTGAGAAGTGTTTTTGAAACTGTGTGGACTCTGGCTAAATGACCACCCCATCTCATGGGGGAAGCTCCGTAAATGATGAATCTTTCCAAAACCAGAGAGTAGATGTATGCTTATGCTGGCTACTCTGCCTTCCAAAGAGAGAGGTTTGGAACTGGCATGGGTGCTTTAAATGTTTGTTCTGAATTCACTGTAACTGTTACATCTTTGAACATAAAAACTGATGTTTACTGGGCTTTTTCTCAAGAGAGATTCAGGCTTGGTGAAAAAAAGACGAGAGTGCAGGAATGAGTAGCGCATGGAGTGGAGGGCTTCTCAGCCTGCCCGCCAGATTACCCATGGTTAAGGCTTTCCATCGTGACCTGTTGAAATAATTTCTGCAACAGCAGGAAGTGTGTGTGTGTGTGTGTGTGTGTGTGTGCGCGCGCACCATCTACCACCTTCCCCAGAACAGACTACCAGCATGTTAAAGATGGTTATTTCAAGACGGTGAGATTATGGGCGATTGTTTTTCTATTTCCTGTTGTATCTTCTACAACAAATAATGTGACTCGTGTAGTTTTAGAGAAAGTAAACGGGCTACAAAAGCCAATTTAATTCATTATATGTGTGTGTTGATTGTGGTTTATGAACAAGGACCATGACTAACCAGCAAAGCACAGTTGTGAAATGCACACTGAGCCTCTGGTTTCATCATCATGAGACCATTTCTTCTCTTTCCTCCTCTTCCTCCTCCTCTGCCCCTTCTGCCTAAAGATTTTATTTTTTTAAAGATTATTTATTCATTTATTTGACAGAGAGAGAGATCACAAGGAGGCAGAGAGGCAGAGAGAGCAGGGGAAGCAGGCTCCCTGCCGAGCAGAGAGACTGAGGTGGGGCTCATGAGATCATGACCTGAGCCGAAGGCAGAGGAGTAGCCCACTGAGCCACCCAGGAGCCCTTAAAGATCTTATTTTTAAGTAATCTCTATACCCAACGTGGGGCTTGAACTCACACCTGAAATCCAGAGTCACATGTTCCACTGACTGAGCCAGCCAGGTGCTCCTCCTCCTTATTTTTTTTTTGTAAAGATTTTATTTACTTATTTTAGGGGGAGAGAGAGAGACAGCACATGCAAGGGAGGGGCAGAGGGAGAGGCAGAGAGAATCTTAAGCAGACTCTGTGCTGAGTGCAGAGTCGGACACCGGGGCTCCATCCCACAACTCTGAGATCGTGACCTGAGCCGTAACGAAAAGTCAGACATTTAACCAAATGAATGCACCACCTAGACACCCCTTCCTCTTTCTTACTTTTAATGGAATTAATAGTTGTCAGACTTCCTGGAAGATCTTAGAGCATCAAAATCCTGTTGGAAAAACTGGCAGTCAAGAGACTGAGGAAAGCAAATTCTGCACCATCTACCACCTTCCCCAGAACAACAAGCACGGCTTGGACGTGCGAGCAGCTCCCCTCGAAGAGGTCAGTTAGATAAACACTCCACAAGTTCAGTTTTTAAGGGTCCGCTCCGGAGTCAGCTAATTTATTCATTTCTGATGGCTTGTATTCAAACGTAATAATAACCACGGCTGTAAATTCGTGAGGGCTTGAGATATCCCAGCACTGGGATAAGAACCCTGCGTGCTTGCCTGACCTCATTCACACTCAGAATTACCAGGTGAGGGACACCTGGGTGGCTCAGTGGGTTAAAGCCTCTGCCTTCAGCTCAGGTGGTGATCCCAGGATTCTGGGATCGAGCCCCACATCCGGCTCTCTGCTCAGCAGGGAGCCTGCTTCCCCTCTCTCTCTGCGGGCTAGTGATCTCTGCCTGTCAAATAAATGAATAAAATCTTTAAAAAAAAACAAAAACAAATTTCCAGGTGAGGTGGTGGCCCCCCTCTTTCCGGGCTGTGTGACCTCAGGCAAGTGGCTTTACCTGTCTCTGGTTCTGGCTCTTTACCTCTATAATGGGGATGATCCTGTTTTCATAGGGTTGTTGCTGTTCTTAAATGAACTAATACATTCAAGGCATCTAGAACATTGCTGGACATATGGTAAATTCTCAGTAAACTTGGCAATTATCATTCTTATCAGCCTCATTTAAGAAGCAGAAACACTCAAAGATCTTAAGGAATGTGCTGAAGATATATATGGCTCGGTAGGGCTGGATCCTGGATCGGGCCTGCCTTATTCCAACATTCACGGCATTAATATGTAAAAGGTCAAACTTTGCAGGTCAGGCTTTGCAGAACAGACCGTCTTTGACCTAACTACTCGATTCTGCCTTTGCAACGTGCCAGCAGCAGTAAACAATAAATACATAAAAGAATGGGTTTGGCTGCGTTCCAATAAAACTTTATCTACAAAAGTAGGTGGAGGGCCAGATTTGGCCTATGGGCCTTAGTTTGCCAATCTCTGTATTTACTACGTAACAGGAGCCTACAAGGTCAGTTGACTTCCAGTCTTTAGCTGCACTGGAAAAAAAAATCACTTCTGGACATGCATTTCTTTCTCTTTCTGTCATGTTTGAAATTTACATTAGAGCATGTGTTTAAAAACAGTATCGCTCTAAGTTGGGCGATGCTCTCTTGATTGACGGGGCTAACCCGCTTGCCTCCTTAAAGCAGATCAACAGAGATGGGTTCAGACATTTAGATTTTTAATCAATATGGTCTTCTCTTGGAATGTTTCATTCCAGCCCTCTGCATTGGCCTTCAAGTTCTTTGAGAATTAAAATTGTCAGCACTAAGTTCCTTTGTCAAGGAACTAGCCATGGGTGAGTTTTGGCGAGTGTGAGAACAAGGCCCATCTTGGAAGCTTTCTGGAATTTTTTGGTGTTTGAAGATACTGAGTTTGCATTTCGAAATTTGAGGCTGTTCTAGGTAACCGGGAACCCCAGATCTGTGTGATAAAAGCTGGAATGTTTCATTCTGTACGTTGTATTTCATTGTATAGAAGCCTGTAAAATGTTGTATCCATAGATTTCGATTCTTCAGAAAGTCCTTTTCTCAGAAAGGAAATTCATGTGGCGTCTGTGTGTGCCATGCATTCATGCCCAATACTGTCTTCCCAGTTCATTTTTTTTTTTACTTTTTTTTAAGATTTTATTTATTTATTTGACAGAGAGATCACAAGTAGGCAGAGAGGCAGGCAGAGAAGGGGGGGAAGCAGGCTCCCCGCTGAGCAGAGAGCCCCATGCAGGGCTCGATCCCAGGACCCCAAGATCATGACCTGAGCCAAAGGCAGAGGCTTAACCCACTGAGCCACCGAGGTGCCCCCTTCCCAGTTCAAATACTACATTTCAGAGGCCAAATAGAAAACCTGGATGAAAGGCAGGGAGAGGGGTTAAAAAAAAAAAACCAGCTATGGTTATACTTTTACTCTTATTTCATCTCCCTTATGGAAGACTCCACCCAGAAAGATAACGATTCACATCACAGATAATACCGTGAAATTTGATCACTTGAACTAACAGAAATGGTTTAACTAGTTAATCAACCTCATCCTTTATCTCCAAACTCACCTTCCCTCTCCTATTTTGAAAAATAAACAGAGGGCTTATGAGAAGTTGGGCGGGTCCCTCGAGGGCATTGGAATATCTGTGCTCCTGGCGGAATCACTGTCAGAGTAAAACGAAGGAGGGAAAAAGACAATAGCCACCGGGGGCTGTCGCGGGGAGCCGAAGGAATCCCGTCCTGTGTCCATGTCTACAAAGCGTCTAACATGTGCACCGAAGCCAGATAGTATTCCCTAGAACCCTCTTCCCCCCAAAACAGCCCTCATTTGGAATACCAATGAACATATCAAACACGAGCGTATTACTTTATATTCCTCACAAGTTTCTAAGCTTTCTATATATGATTTTTACTTTTTTTTTTCCTTAAGATTTTATTTATTTATTGACACAGAGAGAGAGAGCAAAAGCAGGGGGAGCAGCAGGCAGAGGGAGAGGGAGAAGTAGGCTTCCTGCCGAGCAGGGAGTCTGATGTGGGGCTCAATCCCAGGACCCCGGGATAGTGACCTGAGCCGAAGGCAGACACCCAACCAACGAAGCCACCCAGGCGCCCTGACTTTTACTTTTTATTAGGAAAATTTTCAAATATGCAGAGAAGTACAGAGAGTAGTATGTATGCACACACACGCAGCCACGGTCGGGATGTAAGAGTCATTGACATTTTGCCATATTTGCCACATTTTACTTCACCAATCATTTCTTTTTCTTCAAATACTTCAATGATAGGCATTGGGACTTTTGTCCCTAAATCCCTCTGGTTGTGTCTCTAAAACAATAGAGAGGTTGGTTTGTTTGTTTTAATGCAATCACAGTTTTCCCGGAAAGAGCCTTTACTCAAGCCAGGATCTAAGCAAGGATCGTGAGTGAAATGGGGTTGTTGTATGTCCTGTGGGCCTTGTAAAATCCAGAATACTCCTCGCTCCTATATCACACTTTATTTTTTGTACCCTACACTTTTGTCCCCCTAAGGACATTAATGTTTTAGATAGCACAGACATATGCATGCTTTGTTTTGTTTTATAGTGAGGAAGAAAGAGAGCACAGGGATGGGGTGGGGCACAAAGGGACAGAATTTCTTTTTCTTTTAAGGTTTTATTTATTTATTTGACATACAGAGAGAGATCACAAGTAGGCAGAGAGAGAGAGGGGGAAGCAGGCTCCTTGGTGAGCAGAGAGCCCAACTCGGGACTCGATCTCAGGACCCCAAGATCATGACCTGAGCCGAAGGCAGAGGCTTAACCCATTGAGCCACCCAGGCGCCCAGGAGAGAGAGAATCTTAAGCAGACTCCACACTGAGCACAGAGCCTGACATGGGGCACGATCTCACAACCCTGAGATCATGACCTGAGCCAAAAATCAAGAGTCTTAACTGACTAAGCCACCCAGAAATCCTTCACATTGCTTTTTAAGATTCTTTTTTTTCCCTTTTTTGGGGGGAGGTCTGTCAAAACTTATAATTTATAACCACATACATTTGAAATGTTCTGTAGTATTGTATATCACACAGTTCAGTTGTAACCCTACCCTTTTCATTTTTCTGTATATGTACAGAATATATATTACGTAGCACATATTGCATATTATTTTTTTACATATTGCATATTATTATGAATTTACAGCTATGAGTATATATTATATATACAGAATATATTACACATTCTGCAGTTTATACAGAGTGTAAATAAGTTATTCCGTGTATATATATAGAATGTATATATACAGAGAATCTCAAGAATGGAAATGACTTGGGATCCTCATAGCCACTGACTATACGTTCAAAGCAATACGTGGGCTCATCCTAGTCTGGGGGTTTCTTGCTCACTCCGTACGTCATTATTTGTTCCCAGTCATGTAATTTAGTCGTTACTACGCCCAGAGCTGGCTGCCCTGGGGCATGCCGCCTGCGATTTGAGTTTGTTCCCAGCACTGCCGGGCTGTTCGGGCTGTGTCCACACGGACACCTTCCTAATGCGTTGACAGTTACTTCCTGGAGGTTAAGCTGAATTACTCAGCCAGCAGCTCATGACTCTTTTTTCCCTCGTCACTTTAATTTCATGCCAACCTTTTCTGGAATGGAGGCGTATTCCCCGTTGAGGACAAAAGCCCTCTGCTTGCCGGCAGCATAGATTCTAATCTGTGTGGCCTAGAAGGATTTTTTTGATCTGGAAAGGTCAGCTGAGCTGCCCTGGATGGGATGAGCTACAGAAGCAGCAGTTGTCTTAAGCCGTTACGTGCTGGGATGGTTTCTTATGAAGGAAGCAGAGCTGATTTTCGAACACGTTAAATTCATTGCTGACACTTAAAACTTTGGCATGTTTACCTAAGAATTCAGATCACTGGTTCTTTTGGTGAATGGGCAGGTGTGGCCGTGGTAGGCTTGCTCTCGAACTCGGCTACAGGTAATCTGCTGGGACCAAGGTCGCCGTCCACTCCCACTTCTCCTGCTGCAGAGAAGGAAGCAGAAGCCCTTGGTGGGCCACGGAAGGTCACCCAACAAAATGTCCTGAACAGCCATTATGCACCAGGCACAGGATTAAGCGAAAACAGATACAGCACCCTCCTTTGAATATTCTAGAACGTGAAATAGACGGTAGTCAAGTGGACAGATACTAATCACTCAACAAATAACGACTGAGCCCTGCCAGGTGCTAGACATGATTCTAGCAGGAGATAGAGCCGTGAATGAAGCAAAGTCCCCGATCTCATGGCCCTCCCAGTGGGGGGAGGAGGGGGAAGGGAGGGGACACGGATGAGGAACAAAATAATCTCAGTAAAGCAAATAACCTGTTAAATAGCAGTACAAGCTATGGGCAAAATTAGTAGAGAGGGGAACCAGGATCAGTGGGTAGGGATTCCCATAGTATATCCAGAGGTCGGTGAAGGTCACCGGAAGGTGTTTTGAAAGGACAGAATGAGGGAGGGCGGGAGGCATGGAGGTATCTGGGGGAGCGTGTTCTCAGCTGAGGGGACCACCAGTGCCAAGGCCCACAGGCACTTGTGGAGTGAGGAGGAGCTCAATCTGGCGGGAGGAGCTCTCAGGGGCCAGTGCCAGGAGAGCCACGGCCGGGGAGACTGGGGGTTGGGATTTCCCCAAACTGAGCCAATGGGACATGTCACCGACTGCATCTTCACAGGACCTCTCTGCCTGTGCGTGTTGAATGACGTTGGGAAGGGGCAGAAGGAGGCCCGGAGTGCAGCTGGGAAGCCACTGCGGTGCCCAGACTTGAGCGGGAGGGAGAGAATGGTCAGATTCTGAGGTATTTGAAGGTGGAGACAAATGAGTGGGTTGCATGAGGACAAAGAGAAAGAAAGGAGTCAAGGACACCCCCTGGTTGTTTTGTTTTGTTTTAAGATTTTATTTATGAGAGATAGGGTGGGGGCAGGGAGCAGAAGCAGAGGCAGAGGGAGAAGCAGGCTCCCCACTGAGCAGGGAGCCCAATGCAGGGCTCATTCCCAGGACGCTGGGATCATGACCTGAGCTGAAGGCAGCCGCTTAACCTACTGGGCCACCCAGGAGCCCCAAGACCCCTGTTTTGTTGCCAGGTGGCAGGACAGAGTTGCCTTGAGCCAAGCTGGAGAATCCTGTAAGAGCAGCCAGCATGGGGATCACCAGGAGTTTGGCTGGTTTTTGTTTTTAAATTTTATTTATTTACTTGTCAAAGAGAGAGCACAAGCAGGCAGAGTGGCAGGCAGAGGCAGGAAGAGAAGCAGTCTCCCACTGAGCAAGGAGCCCAAATAGGGTCTCGATCCCAGGACCCTGGGATCATGACCTCAGCTGAAGGCAGACGCTTAACCGACTGAGCCACCCAGGCGTCCCAGGAGTTTGGTTTTGAACGTGTTACCTTCAGGGGCTTCTTGGGGCCTAAAGTGAAGGTGCCCGGAAGGCCTTGGCTATTTGATCCTGGAATTTGGGGACAGAGGTGAGCTGGTGCTTTGCTAATGGACAGTTGGTAGAGTCTGGATGAGACCACGAACCGAGTGGGTGTCCACAGAGAAGAGAGAGTGCCAGGACTGAGCTCTGGGCACAGCAGCATGACAATGGCGGGAAGAGGAGGGACAACCAGCATGAGGGACAAAAGAGTGGCTTGGGAACTGAAAGGAAACCTTCCCTTCTGGAAGCCCAGACTGTGTTTCAAGAAGGATGTATTACGTTGAATGCTGCTGGCGGGGTGAGAAAGATGATCTCTGAGAATTAACTGACCATCGCGTTTAACGAGGTGGAAGGGCCGTCTGTTCCAGTCCCTGGATTCATCTCCCTCCGGTAACAAAATCATCCATTCATTCAAATTCTATCAAGCACTGTGCGAGCCATTCTCCCAGATGGCTCCCAGTGATCCCTGCCTCCCACCCCGAACAGGGCTGGCCTCTTAACCAATAGGATGTTGCAGAAATGAAGGTGTATGACGCCTGAGACTAGGTCTTAAAAGACATGAGTCTGGGATTAGTATTGATGATTTTGCAACTTGGTGAATATACTAAAAAAGGGGCGCCTGGGTGGCCCAGTCAGTTAAGCGTCCGCCTTCGGCTCAGGTCATGATCCCAGCATCCTGGGATCGAGTCCTACACAGGGCTCTCTGCTCAGCGGGGAGCCTGCTTTCTCCTCCTCCCTCTGCCTACCTGCCTGCCACTCCTCCTGCGTGTGCTCTCTGTCTCTCTCTGTCAAATAAATAAATAAAATCTTTAAAAAAAAAAAAAAAAAAGAACTACCCTACGACCCAGCAATTGCTCTGGTAGGTATTTACCCGAAAAACACAAAAACATTCATTCAGAGGGATGCATGCACCCCAGTGTTCACCGCAGCGTTATCTGCTTCATAGCCGATTGCGGAAAGAGCCCAGATGGCCATCGGCAGATGGATGCGTAAAGAAGATGTGAGATATGTACCGAAATATTAGTCAGCCATTTGCAACAACATGGACGGAGCTAGAGAGTATAACGCCATGTGGAAAAGGTCAGAGATAGGCAAATGCCACGTTTCCAGTCCTCTGTGGAATTTAAGAAAGGAAACAAATGAGCAGAGGGGAAAAAGAGAGAGAGACAGAGAGGCAAACCCAGCAACAGACTCTTAACTATAGAGAACAAAGTGATGGTTACCAGGAGGGCGGTGGGTGGGGGCTGGGGAAGGAGGTGATGGGATTAAGGAGGCGCTTGTGGTGTGTGCAAGTCCTGCATCGCTATCTTGTACGCCCGAGACTAATATTACATTGTGCATTAACTAACTGGAATTTAAATTAAACATTTTAGAAAGGGGGCAAGTGGGTGGCTCAGTTGTTAAGCGTCTGCCTTTGGCTCAGGTCATGATCCCAGCGTCCCGGGACTGAGCCCCGAGTAGCTGAGCAGGGAAGCCTGCTTCTCCCTCTCCCACTCCCCCTGCTTAAGTTCCCTCTCTTGCTGTCTCTCTCTGTCAAATAAATAAAATCCTTGAAAGAAAGTCAAAGGAAGAAAGGAAGAAGGAACAGGGGAGGTATAATGAAATACTCCTGCTGGAGAAGAATAACCCCAAAGCTTCTTGAGATATACCCATATCAATATCTAGACCCACATCCACACCCACAGCCATATCCTTATCTACCCATAGATAGAGCTCTTGTAAATAAGAAACCAGATTATGGAAAACTTGGTGTCCTTAAAAAAGTGTTTTCTGAAGAAAAAAAATCTCGTTTATCTGATCCATCTTCTCAAGTCCCAATTCGAATTTCACCTTTTCTGGTGGAAACTTCTGGAGATACTCCCATAATGCATTATCTGTTCACTGGGAAACATTTCCTGAGCACCCAGTGTATACCTGCCTTGTGCAAGGGGCCAGGAACACAGCAGGCAACTTCCCAGCCCTCAAGGACTAGGGTCAGGACCTGACTGGGGGACGGGTTCGCTGGCGAGTACAAGGGTTTGAGTTCCACACGCGGACAAGTGTGCCGGGAGGTGCCGTAGAGCTTGATGGCAGAGAATCCCACCTTTGGAGAAAGGCAGAGCGGAAGTTGGAGGCGGGGTGGTTAAGGGTGGTGGTCGATGTAACAGCTACACAAAGAAATCCTCAACCCTTAACAGATCAGGCATGCATCAAAAGAAATGAAATCTTGCCATCTGCATCGACATGGATGGAACTAGAGGGTATTGTGCTGAGCGAAATAAGGCAATCAGAGAAAGACAATTGTCATATGATCTCCCTGGTATGAGGAATTTGAGAGGCGAGGCAGGGGGTTGTGGGGGGAAGGGAGGGAAAAACGAAACAAGATGGCATCCGGAGGGAGACAAACCATAAGAGACTCTTAGTTTCAAAAAACGAACTGGGAGCTGCTGGGGTGGGGGGTCGGGAGAGGGTGGCCGGGTGATGGACATTGGGGAGGGTATAGGCTATGGTGAGTGCTGAAGTGTGGAAGCCTGACGATTCCAAGATCTGTACCTCTGGGGCAAATAATACATTATAATGTTATAATATATTATAACATATATTATACATTATAATATATTATATTATTATAATATATTGTAAGATTATAATATAATGTATAACATATATTATACATTGTAATATATTATAACATATATTATACATTGTAATATATTATAACATATATTATAATACATTGTTAATAAAAATAATTTTTTAAAATATTTTACTTACTTATTTGACAGAGATCACAAGTAGGCAGAGAGGCAGGCAGAGAGAGAGGAGGGGAAACAGGCTCCCCGATGAGCAGAGAGCCTGATGCGGGGCTCGATCCCAGGACCCTGGGATCATGACCTGAACCGAAGGCAGAGGCTTTAACCCACTGAGCCACCCAGGCGCCCCTAATAAAAATAATTTTAAAAAAGAAAGATCAGGCATGGTTTCATGGGCGAATGACATTGGAACTGGGTTTTGAAGGCTGTATCAGTGACAAAGAAGTAGGCGTCCACACCGCGCTATCTTGTTTTCCCAGCATTCCTGAGGCTTACTGACAAAAAAGAATTGTGCACACTTACGGCGTACAACGTGGTGATTTGTACACGTGTGCAATGTGAAACGATGACCACAATCAAGGTAATTAACACTGCCGTCACCCCAGGGAGTTACCACATTGTTTGGTTTTTAATGTGAGAAATTCACCATACATTTATCAAAAGAAGCATCGCGTGGATACAATCGAGTGTGGCAGATCAAGGCGGAGCTCGTCCCCAAGGCTCCCGTGTCCGTGTGAAAAAGAATTATGACGTAAAATTTGCTTTTTTCCTGTTCATCTGCCTTGCCTCGACTTCATTCTCAGGCCCAGCCAGAGACCCTAAGAGATAGAGGAAGAGTTCTGCGTTCCCTGTATTATCTTGCTTCATTAGCGGCCGTATTTCATTGTCTTCAAAGTGACATATTGTCAACATTGCCTTCCGTGTTTTGTCCTTAGATCTTGGGCCAGCCAAACGAGGACCATGGTCAAGGATTGAGTCCCATCTGAGCTGCTGGCCCGAGTCTTCCCAGGTAGGAGCGATGGGAAGGTCAGGGTTTTAATAAATTATCTTAGGACGGACAATCAGAGGTTGGGAGGATGGATCAGGGCTCGGGAGGGGCAGAGCTGAGACACCAGCTCTGGGTCAGGGGGTTGGCTGGGCTCCAGGAGAAGCACAGGGTCCCTAAGCCTGGACCTCCAGGCTTCCTTCTGTTCTCTCCATCCCCACTTCTCTGTGGTCTCTCCGCCGGCACGCCCCCCCTCCACCCTACACTCTTCCACTTTTCTGTGGCCAGACCAGCTCTGGGGACCAGCAGAGCCTCAAGGGTGACCAGCTAAGGAAAAACTAAAACAACGGTACCTCCCGATTGTCCTGACATGCTGTATATACACACATGTACGTGTAAAAACTGTTACATATGTGGGGCGCCTGGGTGGCTCAGTGGGTTAAAGCCTCTGCCTTTGGCTCAGGTTATGATCCCAGGGTCCTGGGATCAAGCCCCGCATGAGGCTCTCTGCTCGGAGGGGAGCCTGCTTCCTTTCCCCTCTCTCTGCCTGCCTCTCTGCCTACTTGTGATCTGTCTGTGAAATAAATAAATAAAATCTTTTAAAAAAACTGTTACACACATAATGTGATATATGCAGCATGTAGGGACACATAGAGATCCATACAATGTTTTGCACCTGTATTTCCTTAAAACAACCCAGCAAGGCAAGCACTACCATTAGTCCCACTTTACAAACGATGATATGAGGTACAGAGTTAAGGAACTTGGCCAACACCAAAGTGAGGAGGCTTGGGTTTGGCCCCAGCCGATCCCGTTCGGGATTCCACCTGCTTGCCCACTGTGCCGTACACCGAAAGGCTTATGAACAGGTGAGGGGCACCATCAGAAAGCTTTTTAAACCAGTGCACACCTGATTTGAAACGTTACTGCATCTGAGAATGTCTCACACCACCAATTCTTCTGAGTTCGTATTTTTAGCACCAAAAATATTGCACAAACAGAAATACCAGTATTGTAGCTCTTAGAACGAGCACCATAGACAAGGATATGAAAATCCCCTGAAATGGCTCTGCCATGAGTAATTGCTAATTACAAATAAAATTTTAAAGGGGAGGGGAGTTCCTATTGAGTAAATATAGTCCTAGACACGGGGTGCGTCGGATTGGGATTCCACAGAAGTCTTTTTACTTCTTTTCCCTCGCTAAGGAGGAGCCCTTAGCCTGCGATTTTATGTTTGAGCATGTCCTCCTCTCGGTACACTCGCCGGGCTCCCATTGGGCAAGCTCCCGGCCATGCTGTAAAAAGGCATTGTCCCCAGAACATATTTAAATTTCAAATACACGCCTAATAACCCCAAGCTCTGTGCTGATTAAATTCTCTGCATAACTCGAGGGGTCGTTTCATTTCACTCCAGCAATCTGGAATTCCGAACTTAGGTTTTGTCCGCATGCCCCTCCTCCCAGCCCCCAAGCCGGTCTTCCTTTTTTTTCTCTGCAATCTGCTAGTGGCAATTAGCCTAAAAGATATACCTTTCTGCTCTGGTTTGGTTTAAAAAGGCATTAATCTGGGTTATGGGGAATATTCTATGCTAATGTGTGTTTTATTTTCAGCAAGTCTTATTGATCTGCACTTTCCATTCTTCCTTATTAATGTCCAGCAGCCCAACTTTTAAAGGGTCAGATTTCAAAGAGATTACATCCTCTCCTTGGGAAGTACTTCCCCTTCATATTTCTGGAAACACAAGTAGGCTATCTGGCCCCTGATCCATATGCATGGATTGGTTCACGCTGGCATCCTGTGGTTTGTGGGCCCTGAATGTCAGTGTACCCAAAGGAGAATCTCTCAAGGTCACTGCAAAACGTTTTTAGAACGCTAAGGGGGAGAAAACCATCAAAATCTCCTCTTTAAATTTGAGAATCTCTATTTTCTGGTTTTGGAACTACCTAAACTTAACATTTCAATACTTGCTTGATCCCAGGGCTGTTTATAGAAGTGCTATTTATAGAAATTCCAAATGTGGTCATTTCAGGGGCTATTGTTAAGGGCAGCAACAGAAACTGAGAAGCCGAAAGATCATTCCAACTCCAGAACTTATCTTTTTAAAGAAATTTCTTACTTGGGAAAGATTTTAAGTTTACCGGAAAATTGCAAAGACGGTTTTGAGGGTCCTCACACACTCTTCAATCTTCCCTAATTTTAGCATCTACGTGTAATGACCCATTTGTCAAAATTGGGAAATTAACATTGGTAACATACCATTGACTAAGGTCTGGGCTTCATTATGATTTCATCCATTTTGCACTGCTGCTCTGGTTTCTGCCAGGGTCCAATCCAGTATAACACATTGCATTTTTAGTGATATTTTTCCTAATCTTATTTTGTTTTCACTTTTTTTTTTTTTTGCCACTCAATAAAAAAAAAAAAAATCACAGGATAATGGATTATTAAAATGACTCCTGAAGTCTATTTCTTTCAGTGATTCCTAAATGGTCATACACATTCTCACTAGTGGTACACATGAGATAATTTTAGGTCATTTACTGATGAATATTTTTAATTTAAATAATTACATATATATTTTTAAGGGCTTTTAGAAAAACATATAACAAACCAAGAACACTTTTTTTTTTTTTAACCAATTGTCTTCTTGAAATTATAGACTTCATAAACTAGCTATACTTTTCTTTTTTAAGATTTTATTTAGGGGCATCTGGGTGGCTCAGTTGGTTAAGTGTCTGCCTTTGGCTCAGGTCATGATCTCAGGATTCTAGGATCAAGCCTGCCGCCTGCTTCCTGCTCGGCAGGAAGTCTGCTTCTCCCTCTGCACCTCACCCCACTCATGCTCTCTTTCTCAGTCTCTCTCCTGCTCTCTCAATAAATAAATAAAAATCTTAAAAAAAAAAAAAAAGATCATGACCCGAGCAGAAGGCAGACACTTAGCCCCCCAAGAAGACCATCTTACAGATATTCTTTCCAAGAATGAGGCTAAATGTAAAAAAAAAAAAAAAAATGAGTCCATATAAAGATAGCTTAAGGAAAATATTAAGTAAGTAATTGTACAAGGGGATTCACGGGCCAGCGTTTGGAAACACTCATTGCTTTCAAACCCTTCCTTATGGAGATGAGGGAAACTGAGGCCTGGGAGGGAAGCGGCTTGTGCCTCCACCTCTTTCCTGGGTAGCCCCATCCCAACGGGGGCTGGCATCTCCGCAGACCCAGGGACCTGGGTGGTCCTGTGTTTCCTGCTGAGCACCGGGGGGAGTTCTGGGCTAGAGATCATTCTGGTATGGGAGACAGGAGAGCAAATCCACCAGAGGTTTCAGGAAGGTTTTCTTGGGTCTTTCATCTTTAAAAGGGACCCAGTCATCAACAGTGGACCAGGTCCATTAACCAGGGCGCCTCCGCAGGAACGAGGATTCTTTCCATACCGCACTGCAGAGGGATGGCCAAAACTTGCTGTCCTAAGGGGACAGCAGGGAGAAGTGTGTCAGGTACGTGTGCCACTATCTATCTAAGGGGGGGCCAGGACACAAATACATATACATGTTTGGCTATATTAAAAAAACAAATAATGTAAAAAGAAACCAAACATTTTTAAACACTG
>ML102333.1:20977-31575 GCA_003697995.1 Taxidea taxus jeffersonii | reverse complement strand
AATGGATTAAAGAAAAAGATCTGACTCCATACTGCCACTGAGAGACTCACTTTAATTTTAAGGACATATGTAGGCTGAAAGTAAAGAGATATTCCATGCAAATGGTAAACACAGGGTGGCTATATTTCTACCAGAAAAGATAGACTGTAAGTCGAAAACTGTCACAAGGGACAAGGAAGGTTAATACATAATGACAATGGAGCCAATTCTTCAAGAGGATATAATAACTGCAATATTTATATACACATCACTGGAGCACCTTTATATATAAAGCAATATTAATAGAACTGAAAGGAGAAATAAGCAGCAACACAATCAGAGCAGGGGACTTTAACACCTACTGTTATCAGTGGGTAGATCATTGAGACAGAAAGCCAGCAGGGAGGGGGCACCTGGGTGGCTCAGTGGGTTAAAGCCTCTGCCTTCAGCTTGGGTCATGATCTCAGGGTCCTGGGATTGAGCCCCACATCATGCTCTCTGCTCAGCAGGGAGCCTGCTTTCCCCTCCCCCCCAACCCCGCCTGCCTCTCTGCCTACTTGTGATCTCTGTCTGTCAAATAAATAAATAAAATCTTAAAAAAAAGAGAAATCAACAGGGAAACAGTGATCTTGAAAAATACTATAGACCAAATGGACCTAACAGACATATATAGAACATTTCATCCAGTGGTAGCAAAATGCACTTTCTTCTCAAATGCACATAGAATATTCTTTAGGATCATATTTTAGACACAAAAAAGTCTTAACAAATTCAAGAAAACTGAAATTATACTAAATATATTTTCTGACTGCACTGGTCTGAAACTAGAAATCAATAGCAGGAAGAAAACAGCAAAATTCACAAACAAGTGACAATTAATACAATCCTGAGCAACCAATGGATCAAAAAGGAATTAAGAAAGTACCTTGAGACAAATGAAAATGGAAACCCTAAATACCCAAATTTATGGGTTGTAGCAGAAGTAGTTCTATGGGGACAGTTTATAGTGATGAATGCCTATATTAAGAAATAAGAAAGATTTCAAATAAACAACCAAACTTTACACCTCAATGAACTAGAAAAAGAAGAATAAGCTAACCCCAGAGTTAACAGAAGGAAGGAGATTAGGAAGATTAGAAAAGAAATAATGAAACAGAGAGTAGAAAAGCAATAGAAAAGATCAACAAAACTTAGAGATGTTTTTTGAAAAGACTTTATTTATTTATTTATTTATTCATTTGAGAGAGAGAGTGAACCCATGTGTGAGGCCAGAGAAGGGGGAGGGGGAGGGAGAGAGAGGGGAAAGAATCTCAAGCAGACTCCCTGCTGAGGGCAAGCCCCATGTGAAGCTATATCTCATGACCTTGAGATCATGACCTGAGCTGAAACCAAGACTCAGAGGCTTTACTTACCGAGCCCCCCAGGTGCCCCAAGAATTGTTTTTTTTTGAAAAGATAAACACTTGACAAATTTATAGCTAGACTCACCAAGAAAAACAAAGAAAAGACTTGAGCAAATATAGTATAAATGAAAGAAGAGACATTGCAATGGATACCACAGAAATACAAGGATCATGGGACTATCATGAGCAATTAAATACCAACAAATTGGATAAATTAGAAGAAACGGACAAATCCCTAGAAACTTAAAACCTACCAATACTGAATCATGAAAATACAGAAAATCTAAACAGACCAATGATGAGTAAGGAGATTGAAATAGTAATCAAATCCTCCTAATAAAGAAAAGTCCAGGACCAGATGGGGAGGAAGGAGAAGTGCAAGCAATACCACAGAGGTCGTAACTAGTTCATTAAAGAAGCTAGTTCAGTTCTGTTGCTACCTCTGGCGACTCATGAGAAGGATTAGTATAGAATAAAATAATTTTAATTCCATGAGAAAATTTCAAGATGGGCCAAATTTGGATTTTGTACAGGCTTCCTCTGTATGTCCAATCTTTTACTTGAAGGGGTAAGGATGGTATTTAATGGATAGTTTGGTGATGCAATCAGAAGTTCATACTCAAAGAGATAAAAACGATACTTGTACTTCTCTTTCTTCTAATACTTAAGCTGCAATTAATAACTGAATCTAGATGATTACTGGGTCAGTACTAAAGTATTTTAGAGTGAACCCAATGATGGCTATTAACAAATTGGATGGAAAAGTTAGTGATTCAGTCAATTGAAGGAATGATTAATATTTAAGGGTGAAGAGGAAAAAAGTATTCATGAAAAATACTAAAATGCAGCATCTGATCTTTACAGAGGCTAAAAATATGTCTTTGAAACGGTGCCCTGTGTGTAATGACACTAACTTGGCAGTCTTCTGTAATGCGGTGTGTTCATGTCTTCTCTACACCATCACTTTGGCTGTTTTAGAATGATCTTTGTAGAACCTAAGCTACAGTATAGGAAACCAAATTATTTGTGAACTTGTGGCATTCCCAGGCCTTTGTGAAACAGCAGCTATGGTAATAGAAGTTGCTTAAAGCCTTGTACATTTTCATCCTAATTATGTATTCTATCAGATTGTTACTTCTTAGACCCTACTTGAAAATTATAAATAGGAAGGATATGAAAATGTAGGGTAGCTCTTCATTACTTCTGGTTGTGGAAATAAATGAGAAAATTTTTTGAAAATTAACACATAATGCATTATTTGTTTCAGGGGTACAGATCTGTGAATCATCACGGTTACACAATTCACATCACTCACCATAGCCCATACCCTCCCCAATGTCCATCACCCAGCCACACTACTCCCAACCTGCCATCTGCCCCCTCCCTGCCCCAAGAAACCCTCAGTTTTCTGAGATTAAGAGTCTCTTATAGGGGGGCACCTGGGTGGCTCAGTGGGTTGGGCCCCTGCCTTCGGCTCAGGTCATGATCCCAGGGTCCTGGGATCAAGCCCCGCATTGGGCTTTCTGCTTGGCAGGGAGCCTGCTTCCCTCTCTCTGCTTGCCTCTCAGCCTACTTGTGATCTCTGTCTCTGTCAAATAAATAAATAAAATCTAAAAAAAAAAAAAAAGAGTCTCTTATTGTTTGTCTCCCTCCTGGGTCCCATCTTGTTATAAATGAAAACATTTAGGAAAAATTCTTATGACCCCAGCTCTGATTCTTTCAAAAGGCGAGTCTTTTCTACAATGTGTAGACTTGTATTTTGTGCCCAGAATAGGGCTGAATGCTGCCCAAGCAATAATTTCAGTATCAGGTGAAGTGGCAACAGGCAGTGGGGCTCACTCATGGCAGAGAAAAGGGAGAAGAAGCCATGAATTGAGAGAGTGAGAAAAGAAGTGACAAAATTCGATGTTCTTTTTTTATTGGTGTAATTTATTATAATTCTATAATTTTACTTTTTTATGTTTTATTTTATTTATTTATTAATTATGTTTTGTTAGTCACCATATAGTACTTCATTAGTTTTTGCTGTGGTGTTCCATGATTCATTGTTTACTTTTTAAAAAAAGATTTTATGTATTTATTTGGGAAAGAGAGAGAGAACAAATGGGGGGAGGGTCGGAGGGAGAGGGAGAAGCAGACTCCCCTCAGAGCCGGGAGCACAACTTGGGGCTTGGTCCCAGGACCCTGACCCTGGGATCATGACCTGAGCCAAAGGCAGATGCTTAGTTGACTTGGCCACCCGGGTGTCCCTATGATTCTATTTTTTAAATAGTTGATGTGGGTGTAATCAACAGCATACAGTTTTAAATGGGATTAATTGAAGTTATTAGCTCACAGCAATGCATCGATAAGTTAATTATTATAGAATTGGAAACACAATATTTTTCCCAAAGAACTGACACTAATATAGAAGCCTACCTAACAACACATAGACAAATTCAGGGTAATATACTGTTTTTGCTGCTTGGTGCTACTAGTGACATGGTGGACAAAGTAGAGAAAGGGTTCTTAGCACCCAGGGTCAGAGGCATATGATGTTGGTATTCGAAGGTCCTGTGAGGCCATCTTCTAGACCAGAGGATGGCAAACCTTTTCTGTAAAAGAACAGAGAATAAATATTTTAAGGTTTTCAGACCATTTGTTTAAGTTGTAACTCTGCACCTCTGTTCTGTTTGTGGGAGAGCAGTTAAAACAATTTGTAAATGAAGGGGCATGGCTATGTTCCAATAAAACCTCATTTACAAAAATAGTGTTTGCATTTAGCCCATGGGCTGTAGTGTGCTGATCTTTGCTCTACAGAAATTTCTTTATTTTGCAAGTGGGAAATTGAGTCAAATGAATATATTTGAAGTATTTAGCATGGCAGCTATCCCCACAGTATCTTTTCCAGAAGTGGCAGCTATAAAAATATTACCAAAAATAATATCAATAGTAGCATGCCTTTCCTTTATGTTAAATCCATATACTCATTGTCCTCCAAAATTTTTTCTTTCAATTTGGAGGAACTTTTCTCTGCTAGGAGGGATTTGGAAACTTTTGCCTTTAAAAAAAAGATACTAAACTATTCTATGCTAAGTATAACGCTACTATTCAAATGTAGCTCTGTCCTTCAGCTCACTATTTCATGTATAAACCTGCAGGCTCTATCCTTGGAGTCCTAGCTAGGCTTCCGAGATCTCTGTTATTTTAGAATATGACATTTTCCCTTCCCTCCCCCCTCCCTTACCTTTTTACCTTAAACCAGGTTAAAACATGGGCTCCGGAGTATAGTATATCATTTTGAGACAATGAATGCTACTAAAGTGACTACAAAATTATAGGGCCATTTCTGACTCTCTCTCTTTGCAGTTAACGTAGTGAAATTGTATAGTTAATGTTCCTAAAGAGTGATGGAGATGAAAAGCAATATCTGAGTGCTAAGTGTTATTACTAAGAAAAGAAGAAGGAGAATAACTCTTTTTATATGTGTCCTTAGCCACCCCATCCTAAACCTAATATAAGCACAGAATTTCATAACTTTAACGGTTCTTTTAATAATGTTCAATCAAATATGAAATTAGGAAAACGAGGCTCGCTGACTGCTCCCACTCTGTCTGAGCTGTCGTTTTAGGCAGAGTGTGGATAATATTTCCTCGTTCCCATGAAGCTGACTGAGCCAGCCGTGTGAGAATTCCTTCAGTTCCATCTGAGCCATGGGGATGAGTGGGGCACCGCTGAGGAGAAATGACTGGCAGTAAGTAAAATAGGTGTGAATGAGATAAAGCTTGGGTGGGAATCCATTGTTCATTGCAGGCATGTTTTAGATTGTAAGCATTGGGAACTCTCCAGAGGAAAAACAAGATCTTCTTTTTGAACCACCCTTGGTTTTTAAGAAAGTCTGGCATTCTGAGTAGACCAAATCTTGGATTCTTTGAGTGGTTTATGACCATAGTAATGCTAACACCTTGAACTTGTCAGGGCTAAAGGCAACAAACAGGTCAGCAGGTACAGTCTTCATTATGAGGGTCTGGGAGTGCTAAACTTACTTCAAGGTGAATTTTTCACCTAGGTACAACAAGCTGCTCCTGTCTCCTTTTTATGCCCATATAGAAAGAGGTGTTTTTTTCCAGCTGAACATACAGAGCAGACCTACAGTCATTTAAATTATGCACAACACACTGAGGTCTGCTTTGCTGATAATAATCACAACACCCACCTGATTCTTTTATGATTTAAATGTATCCTTTTGAGTCCCCCTCTGAAGACTGATTTTCCGTGTTGAGTCCTGCCAATGTTGTGTAGCTTCAGGGAATGTGGCTGGAGTCATTGGAGACAGGGCTTGAAGAGTGGGAAGATATTTAATGGGAAAGGCAGAGTAAATTGAGATAGACAAGGTTAAATATCAAGTTTAAATACTGGTAACTCAGGACTTGTGAGTAAATACTTGTGACTTAGGACTTAGGATTTTCTTTTTTGGTAGCCATCCAAAAATAGTAGCCATATACTAATGATGTTGGAGATGCCATGCATTTTTTTGTCAACTATTTATTGAGTGCCTGCTATGTGCAAGGCTTCATTTTATGGTAAAGCAAATATGGTGGCTAGAGTAGATTTTGGAAACCCAAATATGTAAAATGGACTATTTTTCTTGTATGTGTATTTTTTAAAATTTAAATTCAAGTAGCCAACATAGTGTGCATCATTTGTTTCTGATGTAGTGTTCAGTGATTCATCAGTTGTGTATAACCCCCAGTGCTCATCATCACATGCCCTCCTTAATGCCCATCACCCAACCATCCCACCCTCTCACCCACCTCCCCTTCTGCAACCCTGAGTTTGTTTTTCAGTGTCAAGAGTCTCTTATGGCTTGTCTCCCTCTCTGATTTCTTCCCATTCGGTTTTCCCTCCTTTCCCCGGTGATCCTCTGTGCTATCTCTTATATACCACATATGAGTGAAATCACATGATAATTGTCTTTCTTTGATTGACTTATTTTACTTAGCATAGTACCCTCCAGTTCCATCCACATCAATGTAAATCCTAGGTATTCATCTTTCTGATGGCTGAGTAGTATTCCATTGTATATATAAACCACAACTTTTTTTTGTTTAAAGATTATTTATTTATTTATTTGACAGACAGAGATCACAAGTAGGCAGAGACAGGCAGAGAGAGGAGGAAGCAGGCTCCCTGCCGAGCAGAGAGCCCGATGCGGGGCTCAATGCCAGGACCCTGGGATCATGACTTGAGCCGAAGGCAGAGGCTTTAACCCACTGAGCCACCCAGGCACCCCATATCTTCTTTATCTATTCATCTGTTGAAGGACATCTTGTCTCCTTCCACAGTTTAGCTATTGTGGACATTGCTGCTATTAACACTGGGGTGCAGGTGCCCCTTATTTGCACTACATCTGTATCTTTGAGATAAATACCCAAATTTTAAATACACCAAAATATTTGGAGTAAATACCCGATTTAAATACCCCAAAATATTTGGGGTAAATACCCGATTACCAGGTCGTAGGGTAGCTCTAGTTTTAACTTCTTAGGAAACTCCACACTGTTTTCTAGAATGACTGTACCAGCTTGCATTCCTACCAACAGTGTAAGAGGGTTCCCCTTTCTCCACATCCTAGCCTATATTTGTTGTTTCCTGTCTTGCTAATTTTTGCCATAAAATAGACTTTTATCAAGGTGCTAATGAGAGAGAAAGTGTCTATGTTAAACTGCCAGAGAATTCTTGTTTACTTTATAAAAGAATCTCAGTCCTATGATTTCTCGTCTGTGGCTTTCAGAACACCCTGGACAGTGAGTTGTTACAAGAAGTCCACAAACCCACATGTTCACCAAGAATAAGTAACAAACATAAATGTATTTATACATATGTATTTACACATGAGTGCATGGCTGTTTTAAACATATTGGATAATATTATGATAAAATTAAAAAACATTAATTGAAAACTGTTATGGAATTATGTTGTTTTTTAGCATGTTTTTTCAATTAATTGGTTCATTATTTATATATTGCCATCACATATATTTGCATGGCACTTATAGTGAAATGCATCCTCATACTTTTTTATTATTTAAATATTATAATGTGATTTATAAATAGGAATAAATTATTATATATTTACCCATATTTCCAATGCTTTCCATTCCCTTGTATAGCTCATGATATCCATTTGACAGATTTTCCTTTTGTCTGATGGACTTCATTTCACATTTCTTATAATGTATGACTGCTGGTAATGAATTCTTATAGCCTTTTTTTTTTTTTTATCCAATAAAATCTTCATTTTGTCTTATTTTCAAAAGATATCTTCGGGGCACCTGGGTGGCTCAGTGGGTTAAAGCCTCTGCCTTCAGCTCAGGTCATGATCCCAGGGTCCTGGGATCGAGCCCCGCATTGGGCTCTCTGCTCATTGGGGAGCCTACTTCCTCCTCTCTATATCTCCCTGCCTGCCTCTCTGCCTACTTGTGATCTCTGTCAACAACAACAACAACAACAACGACAAAAACTTAAAAAAAAAAACTTAAAAAAAAAAAGATATCTTCATTGGGTATGAAGTCAAGATTGGCTTTTCTTCTTTCAGTGCCTGAAAGATGTTGCTCTACCTGTGTTGTAGTTTTCTGTTGTTGGTTCATAGGGCCCTCTGGAGCTTCCTGGTTATAATCTGAAACTGGCCCCCATACATGAAGGCCTAGAGAGGATATAAAAAGGCATGTCACTCCAGGTTGGTAGGTGGAAGTTTTAACACACAAAGGGAGCTTACAAATAAGGCTTGTCTTGGGGAGCAGCAAGGTGAGTAGATCCTGGGGCTCACTTGCCAAATCTTAAAAGTGTATATAGAAGTCTTAATTGGGTTCAATGACATACACCATCTAGATGATCTCAGCACCACATCACTATCTCAAGGCTGTCCTTGGGGCAAACTCTGGGAGCAGGAAAGGCATATGGAACTTACATTCCAAGGACAGGGGAAGAAGGGAGGAGCCTCCAACTATTGGGATCCTCCTCAAGGGTCAACCAATTGTCATGTCATGACTTCTCCCAAGATCTGTCAACCACAATTTTAATTTTTCTTCCTTTGTACTTCATGTGTTTTTTGTTCTCTGGGGGCTTTTAAGATTTTCTTCTTATCATTGGTTTTAGACAGTTTGATTATGATGTGCCTCATTGTTCTTGTTTGGGTTTCATTGAAATTGTTAGATCTGTGGGCTTATTGTTTTCATCAAATTTGGGAAATTTTTGGTTGTTTTTCTTTAAGTAACTTTTTCTTCTTTCTTCTGGAATTCCAATTACGTGTACATTGCACTGCTTAAAGTTATCTCAGGGTTCACTGATGCTCTGTTTATTTCTCCCAATATGATGTGTGTGCTTCATTTGGAATAATTTCTATTGCTAAGTCTTTAAGTTCATGAATATTTTCTTCTACAGTGTCTAATCTACTTGCAAAATGATATATAGCCATCCTTCTTCTAATTCAGTGCACCTGTCTTCCATTTCCCCCATGCTAAGGCAACTACTGTTACCAGTTTATTGAGTATTTTTTCAGTGATGACATATACATTTAAAAAGATATAGATAAATATTTCTCCCCTCCTCCCATAGTAGCATACTACATATACTACTGTGTACCTTGCTTTCATCTTTATAGGGTAATTAAAGATACCACATAGAGATGTTCATTCTTTTTAAATGAATGTATAATAGTTCTTTTGTGGATATGTCATAATTTATTTACATTCCAGGTTTTAGGTTACTCCCTCTTTGTTTTGTTTTTGTTTGTTTTTAAGAGGAAGAATTGTTTTAAAGAGAATTGTTTTAAGAGAGAGAATTGTTTTAAAGTCCATATGTGAGGTGAACTTTTAGGCTCATTAGTAGCAGACATCTCAGTGTCTAGCTCGTTTTCTACCATGAGTTCCAAGGGGGCTACCATATGTCTGCTCTCATCAGATTATTTCATGGTTCATTTTTCTCTTGGTATCATAAAGTGGAGCATGTCTTAGGCTGGAACAAAAGGTGGGCAGGCATATGTTAGGCAACTCTGGAAGCTGGGAAGCACGGATTACTTCTTTCATATAGCAATGAGAATCTTACTGCTCTCTCTAAGCAGGTGTGTGGAACTCTGCCAGTTCTAGCTTCATTCCCCTCAACATTCTCCTAATTCACTAGGAGTTGGATGTATTTCACTGTGAGAGAGGTAAGCTACTGCTCAGTGTGGTGGCTCTGGAGAGAATGAAGGCAAACCCCAGAAAGAATCAGAGATGTGTGAAAGAGAGAAGTGAGGTATGTTTGGATGTCATTGAACCCCCAGTTCTAGTCACTGACATTCTTGGAGTTGCTGTCATGTTGCTCTTTCTTTAATTCTTAAGTTATTCAGTGTTTAAGTTAGTTTAATTCATTTTTATCTCACTTTATTTCTGAGGATGATTTCAGCAGTAAGGAACCCCTCTATTATGGTCTGAATTGTGTCCTTACAAATTAATATGTTGAAGTTCTAACCCTTAATACTTTGGAATATGACTCTATTTGGAGGTAGTCTTTGAAGAGCTAAGTTAAATTGGAGTTGTTAAGGTGTGCCCTAATCCAACCTAGCTGGTATCTTTGTAAGAAGAGGAAATTGGGCATATAGAGAGACACCAGGGATGAGTGTGCTTAGGGGAAAGGCGATGTGAGGATGTAGCAAGAAGATGGCCATCTGTAAGCAAGTGAGAGAGGTCTCAGAAGAAACTAACCCTGCCAGCATCTGGATCTTGGACTTCTAGCCTTCAGAACTATGAGAAAATAAATTTCTGTTGTTTAAGACACCCTGTCTATGGTATTTTGTTATGGCTGTTCAAACAGGCTAATACACCATTTCAAAAGGGCTTAAACACTAAATAAATTAATTAGTTTACATAACCAGCAGCCCAGAGATGAGACTACTCCAGGGTTGGTTAATTTAGCCACTCAGTGTTGCCATTCAAGGAGACAGGTTTTTTTGTCTTTTTACTTTGCAATTTGTTCCAGTTACTTTTTCTACCAAAGCAAGCTACTTCAAAAGGTAATGGTGTATAAATCCATTTTATTATACTCATGGATTCTGTGAGTTGGGACTTTTGATAAGGCATAGCAGGAATGATTTGTTTCTGCTTCATGATTCTGGGTCTTTAGCAGGGTCTCTTGAAAGGCTGATTGTGACTTAAACAATGAAAGGTGACTCTCACAGCTGGGAATTGGAACAGTAAGGG
>ML102333.1:0-15977 GCA_003697995.1 Taxidea taxus jeffersonii | reverse complement strand
TTTAGATCCAGGTGCTTATGAATCACCTGGAGATCTTGTTAAAATGCAGATTTAGATTCAGAAGTTCTGGGGTGAAACCTGCATTTCTAACAGGGTCTCAAGGAAAACAGTGCTGCTGGTCCATGACCACACTTAGAGTAGCAAGGCTCCTGATGCTACCCAAAAGACAATGGCAAAATCATGGAAAAGTTTTAGCTGGCATAATGAAATGGCCTACTTGGGTGGTAGGAATGTCCTATTTCCAGCAGTGTGATGAATGGAAAATGGAAATCAGTGAAGTAGTGGAGATGGTAGGAAGGCATGTGAGCAGTCACATGAGACTTGTCAGGTAAGGTAGTGCCAGTGGGCAAGTGGGCATTGCTTGTGACTCATTCCTTAACCCTGTCCTACTCAGCTTCCTGTGGTAATAGTGCTGTCCATCTCTGCCTCCTCCATTGGACAGTGGCTCCTTCGTGGTGGGGTTTAGGCAGCGTAGGGCACAGCAGACAGTGTAGCACTTAATGACATAAGCCTCGGGGTCAGTTGAGTCTAGATTCAAGTCTTAACTCCATTACTTCCTAGTTGCTTACCCTCTCAGAGACTCCAATGCCACATCCACCGCAAGTGGAGAATAATACCCGCCATGTTGGTAAAAGAATAAAATGAGATAATGTAGATAAAGTGCTTAGCCCTACGCCTAACACTCACTGATTCAAAAAATACACAGTGAGCACTTACTCCAGCATGTTAGGCTTTGGGGATTCAGCAATGAACAAAGTATATTTGATCCCTGCCCTCTTGGAACACTTGATAAATTGTAGTAGTGACTGCTTATTATTCTCAGCAATAACTCTCTGCTGTTAGCCTATTCGTTTTGAGCATAGAGATTGAACATGAAGCCCCAGCAGCAATTTGTCTGGACAGTAAGCCCTCAACACCTTCTAGAACAAGTTGTAGAGATGGACACTCTATTCCATACATTCAATTTAGTTGCTCTTTCAAGCCCTGGAAGCACTTTCAGCTTAATCACCCACAACACTGAAGCAAGGATACTTGAAGTCTAACATCATTTTCCAGCTCAGTAATCTATATGTGACTAATCCTGCAACATTCCATTTAACAGGTTTCAAAGACCTGGGAGGGTGTATGCATGGCTCGTCCTTAGCCAGTGGCTAGGTATGGTCCCAAATATCCATGTGAAATAATTTCTTGGGTTTCAAAACTGTAGATTTTCAAATGAGGAACTGAACTGCTGAACCCTTTGAGGGGGAAGACAAAAGATGAGTGATGTGAAGGTGGCAGTGGAAGGAAAAATAACTGGTAGTCTTTGGCATGGAGGATGTGACCTGAGCTACAGAGGGTTTTGGTGGGCTCTCTAGCCTGTCACAGGTCCAGCTACAAAGGATCCTGTTATTAAACACTTTGGTTATTAAGGAAATGGGAATTTAATGGAAGTTATGGGAACTGAATCCCATAATGAGAAACTGTGGGCAATTCTCAGGTTGTAAGATGGGTTGTTGGAACAGCTTTGGGAAAAAGGGCAGGAAAAAACAGGACTCAGAAAGACTGGGCAGTAGGAACAACTTCACAGCTTTGTGGCGGTAAGAGGCTGGCTTGTCTACTGGCTGATTGACCATCAAATCTCTTTCTCTGCAGGGAGGGAAGGACTCAAAAGTCCAGGTGTTGTTCCAGACTCAGAGTCCCAGAAGAAGATCCAACTGGTTGAGCACAAGACGTAGAGTCTGCTCTTTGGCAGTTTTAAAAGTGGAGAGAAGAAGGTTCTGGTGACTTTAGCTTTTGTATTGGGAGGTGAGCACCTGGAATTACCCTCCTTCCATTATACACAGTGGTGTGGTGGTGAATCCCTGAAAGGAAATTGGAGCATTATTAAGATGGGAGAAAAGGATGTAGGCACTTGAAGCATATAAAATGACAAGGTTGATTATTTATTAGTGAAGAGCCAACTTTATACTATTTTTTCCCCCTTTGAGGTTTGTTTAAATACACTTTGTCTTTCTGGGATCTCCCAGGCAGCAGCTCCATCATCCGTGTTCCTGTCATGCTTAATTTCTCTTCGTTAGCTCTTTCACACTGCATTGCGGGTATTTGTTCACGATGCCATTTCTGAAGTAGCCCGAGAGTTCTCCAGGACAAGGACTGACCTGATACTTGTCTGCATTCTTAGGCCTGACAAAGTGCTTAACACATAGAAAACATTTGATGAATTATAGTTCACGAAATAAGTACATGTGGGTATCTTACTGGGAGTATAATCATAATTAGCTAGGAATTTTTAGTGGCATGTTTGTGGGTGGAAAATATTTAAACATCATTTTGTAGATTGTACATGTTTAAAACCCACTCCACAAGGGTGTGCAGCTTTGAAAGTGCAGGACCACAGAGAGTAAAGCACTGGGACTTATATACTCTGTGTATGTCAGTTCTTCTCACTTGATGATTGAAGAATGTTTTCTTCTATGAAAACCTTCTTCACATAGAAAAGTTCTCTGCCTTGTTTGGTCTTGGTCAAATATTTTCTCATTAATCTGGAGACACATTATCCTGCTCCCCAGGGTATATTATATTTTTGCAAACGCTATGGTCTTTGCTGGGGTCCAGCTCCATGCTTCTAAAAAGAAGCTTGAATTGTTTGGGGGCATCTGCAGACCTGGTAAATTTAGCTGCAGTGGCCAAGTACAAGTGAGTTATTTCAGAGTTGACTTTTACTCCTAGATAGATCATCTCATTTATAGGTGCAGAAATTTCAGATTCTGGATTTTATCATAAAGTTAGAGTCTCCTATCCCTTCCCCTCCCCTTTAGTGATATGACTGGCAAAGGAGTGGGGAGAATGGAGACCTTTGTGATCCTCGACTTCTGCCTCCTTGGTCGAGGCAGAGTAGGCAATGAAAACTGACTGACTGTTTCTGTTACAAGCAGAAAAGAAACGTGTTGAAAGAGCACAGGGAAATCCCCACAATGGCCTGAAAGCCTGTAGAACTGGGGAGCCAGGACTAAGGCCAGAACTGCAGACAGATCCCAGCTACAGAACTAGACTGGTGAGGTCCCCATGGCTGTGCCCCTGACCATGGACACCACAGATCATAAGGTTACGACCAGTACACTGATGCCACTCACAGGATTTTTTGCTGCCACTTGCCTTCAGGATGGATTTTTCACAGTCTGTGCTTTTCTCCATCTGTACCTGCTATTTCACAGTCCTGGGTGGGACTGTCTAGGGCAGATGGGCCTTGGCCATATCTTATACCCTCCCTAACTTCAAGGAAGGCTGGGAAGGCAAGTATCCCCACATTTTCAGGCTCTGCCTCTTAACAAGATGCTTATGGTAGGGGGAATTCCTCAAACAAGGAAAAGAACTTCATCTGCTGGGTCACCAAAATACAAAATACAACAAATACAACATACAAATTACAAATACAAAATACACCAAAATGCAAAATACACCAAAATACAAATGCTTATGTCATTTTAAGCCATTTTTGCTAATAACACACACAAAAAAACATCTCCTTCATGTTTTAGATTCTGCTATTTTGTTGGGTCAACACAACCATGTGGATGGATGGAGGACCCTGATGGAATCCACTCTCTCTATCATGTCTGTGAGTATCTGAATGAAATGTCCTTGGCTATGAGACAAGGTTATATAGAATTTAGGGCAAAAGGTTTTAATCCAGGTTTTGTCACTTGCTAGACTTGGAAGACAATATTTACTCTCTCTTAGCCTCAGTGTCCTCATTTGTAAAATGGATATTACCTTATCATATACCTCATATTTTGGGTTCTTATGGGATTCCATCCCTAAATCTATTGGGATAGTGCTAAACATATAATAGTCCTTAATAAGTGGTAGCTATCGGGGCGCCTGGGTGGCTCAGTGGGTTAAGCCGCTGCCTTCGGCTCGGGTCATGATCTCAGGGTCCTGGGATCGAGTCCCACATCGGGCTCTCTGCTCAGCGGGGAGCCTGCCCCCGCCCCCTGCCTGCCTCTCTGCCTACTTGTGATCTATCTGTCAAATAAATAAATAAAAAAAAAAACTTTAAAAAAAAAAATAAGTGGTAGCTATCATGGCCAACTTAGAGAAACTTGAGTTTGAGGACTGGCCAGAAGAGTCAAAATGCAAGATCTTCAGATGTCTAGAATGTGCCAGACGCATGCCTTCAAGGCTAATCTGGGGGAAGGAGGTCATAATGAAAGTAGAGTGCGTGACCTCCATTGAACAAGATGGGCAAATTCCTAAATGTACCTGGCCATAGGTGCCTGAGAATACAATCTGCTTTCAAAGTACAATCAGATAGGAAAAGACCCAGGGATCTTCAGTTGTAGACCTACCCTGAGGCCCCATTTGCTCAGTTAAGGAAGAGATTAGAGATTAGGCAGTACAAGGAGAGTGTTTATTTCCAGTTTACAGACTTTTTGCCGGGGAACTTCTTTGCAGAACTCAAAAGGCAGATGTTCTCAGATACAGATGATCTCAACAACCTTTATTTAGGTTGGAATTCTGGGAAAGTCATCAATCTTTGGATCCATGCATATTTCTATTTTTGTTCCAGTTATCCAGCAAATAATAAATAGAGTTTAATTTCTACTAAGGGCTAATTTAAGAAACATCTCTTTTAAAAGCTATGTATTGGTAAAAATATGAAAGACACAGTCAGTGTATCTAATAGAAAATGCTCTGTTGGTGTTAGATGACTCACTTCTTCAGGTATGCTGTCAGTTTTTTTTATTATTTAGCATTTTTCTTTCTAAATTAGGAATGAGAATGAATCACCCTGAAGGGAAAGAAGGATTCTATGAGATGCACCTACATTTGTTTCCCCATAACTGAGGATCATTTGAGTTTATATAAGAGGTTATTTCAGAGTTAGCACATCACCTCTAAAAGTGCTGGGCTTAAAGCTGGGTTGATTGTAAAATGCACCATTTAGATATTTCCTTGGAGGGATTAAAGGCAGGATATGTACATACTGGTCACCCAGGGAGAGGTTGATACAGTCATTTACCTTTTTAATGGAAGCAGGGAATGTAATTAACAACCATTTGCATGTAACAGTTGAATATTTCATGGTGGTGACAATGATTCATCCCTCTTTCCTACAGCAACTAGAGGAAAATTAAACCCAGGTCTTATGACACTCAGGCAAGGATAGAATATGCAATTCACAATTCATCCCATCTACTGTCCCACTAGCTCACCTTCCTGTGTTCTTCCAATAACCATCCTCCTGTTTCAAGCAGCATTTTTCACTCTGTATTGCTTTTCACCAGGGGCTCCCTAATTTACAGAGGGAACTTGGTTATTGTACTGAAGGCAAATAGGTTTCAACTCTCAGGTTTCAATTTGACATTGATTGGTAGTGGCTTCTAAATCAAGTTTCCTCTAGGCAAGGCTTGGAGGCAGAGTGGGAGGGAAAGGAAGGCAGTGGTTGATTAGTAATGCCTGCCATGGTTTAGAGGGGGTAGAGAATCATTCATTTTGCCATCCTCAACCAGGGTGAAGACTGCAAGATTAGGAACTGGGTCTTGTGTTGGCTTAGCCATAATGTACTATGAGACTTTGGACAAACCCCACTGTTTAGGTTTTCTTTAAATGCCACTCTGGGGGAAGGGAGATAAATAATCTGTCATACAAAGCTCACAAGTCTGTCACAAGATCAAAGAAGATTTAGAAGAATAGAACTCTCTATACTATATTGTTACATTCCCATTCTGCAGGATATATAGAGCTATGTAAATTAGATTCTGAGCTTACTGTAAATATATTTATCTATTCATCTTACAAGTGTGGAAGGAATAAGGAAAGGAGAGTTTGGAGTCCTTGAATGGAAGTGGAGAGTAAAAGTTAGAAATGGAAGGGCCTTAGATATTATCTAGAAAAGTGGTTTTAAATTTTTTAAAAAATCTGAGGAACTTCCTTTTCCACAATCCTTTATGGTATATGATACAATAAACCAATAGGTGGTGATATTCTATTTGAAGCTCCTTATTTCTCACGAGGCTTCCCGGATCCTTGGTGTGGAGTGAGTGCTATCAAACATGTCTGAATTCAGTCAGGTGCCCCACGTTATCTTCAGAATGCCGTAGTTAAAAATTTCCCAGCCATATCAATGGGCCTTGACCTCCAGTGTGTATGTGACCAAATTCCCCTCATTGAGGCAAGAAACAGAGGTACTTGTTTGACTGAGATCCAAATGGCAGAATGCCTGGTGTGGGGATAAAAAAGATTTATGCATGAGAGGAAGCCACTCATAATTGTATTATAAACACAAGGGCATAAAAATCAGCTGTTCCATTTGTAAAAGCCTTGAGTGGATTGGGTTGTTTTTAGTACACCCTAGTCCTTAACACTATCCATTCATCCATCCAACAAATATTTATTGAGCATCTACTGTATGTCAGGCATTCTACACGGGGGATATAATTCTGGGCAAACCAATGAGGTCTTTGTTTTCATGGAACATATATTTTGTTGGGAGACTGAATAAACAAAGATAAAAACATAATTTCAGACAGTGATATGTGTGATGGAAATAGTTTTTTCATACAAAGGAACTGAGGGTAGGGCTTATAGATAACCAGTGCTCCATACTTGTTAAATGAATCAATAAAGGCTTTTTATTGGTCACCAGTGGCCTTAGACCACAGGTTGGCAGCGGATACTCTTAAAGATATAAAGAATAGAACCAGATCAATTGTGATCTTAGCTTTCCCATGAGGCACAAGAAAACTTCATTTGCCTGATTGAATGGGAGTTTGGCTCAGAGGATTGTGGCTAGAGCTTTATTATTTCCTTCTGTTTCTGAGCTCCTTGGCAATGTTTCTGCACCTACAGCAATGTCATAAAAGCTCCTCGGTCTTCATGGTAATGGAGCTTGGAGGAGTTGCCTCAGGAATTTATGGCTGCTGGAGAAGGGGCACTGGAATAGCCAACTTATAACAAAATAACTTTAATAAATTTTGTTGACTGAGGAAAGGCAAAGCGTTTTACAGATCTAGAAAACAAATCAGAATGGGGAAGGACTTGGAGCTGGGAAAAGGTGGTTACGGAGAGAACTCAAATTTGATAAGAAGGGAGGGGTGAGAAGCAATCAGACAAAGAGAGAAGCTCAAGGAGCCAGAGGATGCCAAGCTGGATTCATATGGACTGTGAATTCCCACCCTCATATGGGAATGAAAATGGGAATAAAATACTTGTGTGAAATCTGAACACAGAGTTCACCAAAAGAACCATCAGCCTGACCCAAAAAAGAGATGCCTTAGATTTGAGGCATTTCTCATTTGTCCTCTTTGCAAAATGAACTGGTAGGGCCATCAGAGGCAATGTCACAGAATTGTGAGGGATCTGTCCTATGCTTGGTGCCTGCCCATCCATCCTTTTCTTCCCGGCCTTGGTGTATCTCTGTAGGTCCAGGCCTTCAGCTGAGAAGGAAGACAGGACACAAACACCTTTTTCCTCTTCCTGTCAGCCCGGCCACCCACAAGGCCCCCTCACCTCTGGCACATCCCTGCTGTCGTACGGTCAGGGAAGCTGGGGAAGGCTTTGGGACTTGTGTGTTCAGCTGTGTCTGGCCTGACAGGTGAGGCAAACCAGAGGGTCAGTGGGAGGCGCCTGACAGGTGGAAAAAGGAAAGTTATTCTGGCTTTCCTTTACCCTTCAAATGTGGTCAAATCTCATTATGTCTCACCCTAACACTGTGAAACTCCAGAACATTCTGAAGCCCCAGGAGCCTATGAGGTCTGAAAGTGTTTGGATTCACCAGCCTCTTTTGCATCTCCTTGTTTAGCGGTCTCCCGAATGCTGCTGTGTTTGTGTGCCCGTCCTTGCTGGTATTTCTTGCCACATCGCCTGCCTTACCTCCTTGGATCTCCCTGTGAGACCCACCCTCCTAGGTCAGAGTCTCTGCTTGGCTGCCTCCTACTCATCCCTGGGGACCCTCAACCAGATTTCTGCTTCTCCCACTGTTTTTCCCATCTGAGCACTTACCCTGCATAGTTCATTTAAACTTCTGTTTTCTCCTCTCTCTTGAAGGGTTGTGGAAGCAGAGTGTTGTGTCTTGCTCCCCATCATACCTACAGAGCCCGGCCCAGCGCTTGGCTTTCGCTCACTTGCCCAGCCAGTGCATCAGTGGCCTGCCCATTCCATGGCCAGCCATGTTGTTTCACTTCCTCATCTGTAAAATCAAGCTCTTTCTTTATTCATATCACGGAATTTCCTTGAGGGCCAAATAAAGTGATGAACCTTCTTTTAAAGGGTACAAAAGGTTGTCTAAAGCTGTAAGGTTGTGTTAAATGTTCTGTGTGATGCCAAGTGGAAAGATGATGTCTGAGGTGCCCCTTTTGTTTGTTGTCCGTTCCTGCTCTTCAGACACAACTATGTCAGTGTCTAATCAGTGCTGTCTTTTCAGAGGAAGATTGACAGAGACAAGCTCTCCTCTCTGCTCCTGTCAGGGTAATGGGCACCTACTGAGGCGCTCATCTTAATTTACCTAATAGGGGGCATTTGCCTCCTGCAAACTTATTGTTTTGATTTATTCAGCAGGCTTGCCATGATGAAGGTGTCCTCTTTGTTATTAAGATAAAGACTGACCTTTTCTTTCCTGAGGTGAATGACTGATAAAAGATAATTTTTTTTTTTAGCCACCCAGTAAGGTTAATTGGATGGTTTCTATCCAGAGACCATCACGTTCTGATTTAATATCAAACTCTCTTTGTAGAAGGCTCAATGCCACTGAGATTAAATCCGGGACTAACCCATGGGCACAAGGGACAGGAGATAGATGCTTCACAGCCACTCATTATAAAGTAGAGCTCTTTCACAGAGGGGCCTGGAGGGGGGATGGGGTGTCTCTGGAGGTGGGGTTGTGTTTTATGCTGGGGCTGTTCACACAGCGGTTGGATGGTCACTGAGCTAAAGTGCTGGGAAGAACCTGCCCCACTGCCTGGAGATGTGAGTTCTAGTCTTGTTCTGATGAAAACAACAACAACAGGAAAGTAGCAGTTAATTCTTACCAATTGCTTACTATGTGCCAGGGAGCATGCGATTTTATGCACACCTCCTCGCTCTTTACAAAGGCACAATTAAAGTGTTTATTTTTCCCTTTTGTGGCTCTCTTTGGACTGGTTCCTTTACCTCTCTGAGCATAAGTATCCTCATTTAAAAGAGTTGAACTAGATAGCCCGTCCAGCTTAGTCTTGTGACTTTCCTTCCCTACACCTGCCCCTGCACTACATATAAAAACCAACTAGAGGCCTAGGCGTCAAGCTTCAATTTTCAAGGAAATGGGCCCACTGAGTAACACCAAACAAGGGGCAGTGAAAGAGAAGACTAGAGTTCTGTCTGATAATCAGCCTGTCTTTCCGGTCTGGGCCTGTTTATATACTTGCTGGCCTAGAATAACGTTATCTCTTATTCTCACACTGTATTCTTCTCAAGACGGTTTGAAACCAAAAGGCTTAAGGATAGAGAGATTCAGACAAAGAGTTAAGAGTATCTCTGGTCCCTGGATGAATCCAGGAACCTGGCTTCTGACACATCCAAATGGAGTGTGAGGCCAGGCAAAGACTGAGCCAAAATGTGCGTATTCCTTTAGTGATACAAGTGGGTGATATGGGTGGGGAGGAGTATTTCATCGCTGACACTGTTTAGAATCACTGGTGCATGGTGATAATAATGTCGGACTGACTGTTATTGGTTTTAAGTTCTCTGACGATAATTCTCCCCTTAAATTCTGCACAGGGCTAACTGTTTCTCCTGCCTGCCCTCCCTCATGTTCCTCTGAACACAGGCCCAGGATCTGTGTCCTGGGACTTGGGGAATAGGAGCAAGGAGGAGTTATGGGATCCAGGGGCTGAGCAAGCCGCTCTTGGAGACTCCAGGATCTGCCTGGATTTCTCTACCTAGGAGTCTGAACTAGGGAATCCATCATTCTTCTAACATTTAACAGTATTTGTCGAGCCCCTACTTAGTAACAGACCCTGTGCATTATATATGGAGCATCATTTAATTTAATTGTCATATTTAATCCTTTCAGATAGGCGACATCCCTCCAAGTGAGGAATTCAAGCTCAGAGATGTGGAGAACTTTGCACACTTGAGCTTAGCTCTCTGTTGCTCCCAAATCTGTGTGTATCTGGTCAGGAGTCAGGAGCTCTGCCCCTCATCTAAGCTCTGTGACTCTCTAGGTCTGCACTGGTCTCGTTGTGTCTAGTGAGAGCTCAATGCTTCTCTCAGACTGAGATCAGATCAGAACCCAGTAGTCAGGATGGTGGGCCTGCCTGCGTTGTCATGGATACCTTGCCACTGGGGACATCAGTGGAAAGAAAAGAGCTAAGGCCAAACATTGTAGCCTTGGAAATGAGAGCTAAGGCTGTGAACTTGGCTTTTCAATGTATGGTCTGAGGAGTTCTTAAAGAGAAGATGGGAGCAGATAAATAACTCCATAATTTTGTTTAGGAGCAGCATTCTTTTTTTTTTTTTTTAAGATTTTATTTATTTATTTAACACAGAGATTGAGATCACAAGTAGGCAGAGAGGCAGGCAGAGAGAGAGGAGGAAGCAGGCTCCCTGGTGAGCAGAGAGCCCGATGCGGGGCTCGATCCCAGGGCCCTGGGATCATGACCTGAACCGAAGGCAGAGGCTTTAACCCACTGAGCCACCCAGGCGCCCCTAGGAGCAGCATTCTTAACAATTTTCTGGAAGTTCAGTCAAGTTGAGTCAGGCACATGGGAAATGTGTTCTTTTGCTGTGTGTATGTTCCCCAGTGTCCCCTCCTGCCATGCCTCAGCGCCTCCTCAGTCCCTCTTCTCAATTTCATCCACTCTCTGAAAGCTCATGGTGTTCCCAGGCTCAGGGTGTGTAAGTAGCTACATGCCGTCAAACATAAAGTCCTGGACAATCCGCACAGCACAGAGTCACCAGATTCATAGTCTGATTTCTGGTGCGTGTGCGCACATGTGTGCGTACGTACGCGTGTGTGCATGTGTGTGCACGCTCACGCGAGGGCGAGAGAGATAGATAGAGAGAGAGAGAGAGAGAGAGAGGTGTTAATTTGCCAATTTGACTAAACTTTTTCCAAATACAGTCTAATTGCTGAGGAACTATTTGGGAAGTTCCCAAGGCAGAAAAAGATCAACCACAAACAACAGCCTTGAGGAAGTTGGTAGAAAAGTTTGATTGTTTTCTCTTGGCAGCAATTTCTTTCTTGCCTAAGAAAGGTGTAGGAGAGACAGCAGTTCTCTGGAAGAGCTCTGGGCCAACATTTTCTAAGTGGTCTCAGGAGGGGGCTGAGGCTTTCGGCCAAGTAGCTGGTTGTCACTGAAAGCCAAACATTTGGTTTTGAGTTCAGCTCCCATTTGGAATTCATTTCCCAGACCTCAAAGTACGAGATGTCACTGTTGTTATTTATTTATTTTTCTTTATTCTTAAGCTTGTTTGTTTTTTGGCAGGGAGCCAAGGTAGTTTCTGTGAAGGCTATAGTCCTTAGGTATTTGTAAGATGAGGAAAATGCCACGAATGGTGTGTGAAAGGGATGTACAGAAATTGGACAAGAGGGAATAAAGCCAACTCTGCCTGAATTACCTTGTTTTTCTTCTGTTTTAGGAAATTAGGAAGTCAGAAACAATGTGATCTGTCATTGTCAGACCCACTATTCCTTCCTTCCTTCCTTCTTTCCTTCCTTCCTCTTTTCTTTCCATCCATCCATCCATCCATCCATCCATCCATCCATCCATCCATCCTTTCTTCTATCCATATACGAAAACTGAATTGAGCATCTATGATAAGCTAAGTAACACAAAACTGAACTAAATACAGTGCCTGGCTTCCAGAAATTTATGATTAAATGGGGGAGACAGACACAAACAGGACACTGCAATATAGCAAGGTTCTTATTCCAACAGAACTTTATACACCAGCATAGCAAAGAGGGCTGTTGCCTTAGTCTGGTATGGGGTTGAAAGCCACGAAAGTCTTCTCAGAGCAGTGTTTTCCAGCTGAATCTTGAAGGGTAAGGAGGCAGGGTAGGTTGATAAAAGAACCAGTTTTTATGATGGGCAGTCCTCATGGAAGTGCCCAGAAAGCGTTAGTAAATGAAAGATGTGCTCTGGAAGAGAAACTGACTAAGTGACCTTGAAAAGCAGGAGGAATGAATGGACATGCCCCTTGTGGAGGCTTCTGCAGGGATGTGGCCAGGCTTGTCTGTGTCCCGTGTGGGGTGGGTGGGGTGGGCTGGGGCCTGAGTCAGGGCCCAGTGGCTTGGTTCTTCTAACAAGAGTGATAAAATGAACACTAATCCAGTTACTTCATGACAAGCCTAGTGACAAGAGCGCTGAGTGCATTAGCTCAGTGTACCTCGAATGTGGATTGTGTGTTACGAGAGATTATTTTACATGCTCCCCAGCTGAAGCAGTGAGTAACACTGAATCACATAGAAAGTTTCCTTTTTAATTCTCTTTTGAGCTTTCTGAAGCTGCTGTGTTTTGAACTCTATTTTTACACATGCTAATCTCCATTTGAACAGAGGGGACAGTCTCAGGCCCAGAGCCTTCAGCAGGAAATAGTACTTAGCTAGAATTTAACAGAAATTTAATTGTTATTTACTGAGACAAAATTTTCAATGCGATTTTTAGTGGCATTATTCTTATGGTGACTGTCACTTCATGGTGATACCGGTTTTCTGTTTATGGTAGCAATTTGAAGTTTCCTGTTACAGTATATTCATTTAAGTGAAAACAGATTGACTTAAAGAAAAATATTCCCTAATATTTCAGGTTTCATGCAGATATAGCGAAGATCAGGAAGGACTACGCCAATGACTAAAGTTCGTATTTTTTCATTCCTTCCAAAAACTTTGTCAGGAAAATGTTATTTCAATTTAGTTATTACAAAATTGTGATTTATAGAGGTTAAGTAATTTGGCAAGTGGCAGAGCTGGGATTTGAACCTAGGTCTGTCTGACTCTGAATCCCATGTTTTTAACTTCAAGGACATAGACCTTCAGAGGCCAGATATCTGACTGTAGGTCCAAGTAGGATTCTGGAATGTTAGAGCTGGAATGGCCTTTTGAAACCATTTGGTCCAGTGTTGTCAAGCTTCTTCACTACCAGCTCCCCTTTTGTCATATATTTTTCAATTTTTTGGAAGAACAAACAATGTAGTCTCCCAGTGATTATGAGTCAATTAAAGATGTACCATGCCTACTGGAACTTTGAAACAAGTAGCATTGTCTTGGGGTCTTAAAAAAGTGTGTTGACAACAGAGTGTGAGCCTCTCTTAGCATTTTCATGGATCCCTGGGGGCCTGTGGTTCCTAGGTTGAAAAGGACCAAGCTAGGCCACTCCCCTAATTACTAAGACATGGAGAAAGGGAGTGGTTTTGTCATATGTGGGTAAGCTGCCGCATCAGAAACAGTCTTGATAAGGTAACTTTTCCTTCTACCGCATTATTCAGATGGGTCCAGTTCCTTCTCTGAGAGCCTCAATCCAAGAGCTTGGCTACCTTTTTGTTTCCTACCACTCCTGACTCCCTGGCTGCTTCCCACTCACTGACTTGGTATTTACAGTTCTTGGTTTAGTCTTGTCTCCATTGTTTTCCCCTGAGGAAATGCATGTTCCTCAAGGAAGTAGTTATAAAATGGTTGTCAAGTAATCTCCGAGACCATATCGCCCTGAAGAATGCTCTGGATTTCTAAGTCTGTGTCGTGTCGAGGAACATTACTGTGTGTCCTGCTAGCCGTCTAGGTAATATTAAAAGAGCCTCCCCTGTCTCACCTTTGCTTCCCCCTCCGCCCTCAGCATTTCTGGTTCCTCTGACAGACGTTGTTCACTCCGGCAACATTGAACTACTTCCCTTGAACTTACCATATGCTCTCGTACCTTATAGCCTTTGCACACGCTGTTTCTTCTCAGAAATAGTGTTACCATTCACTTAACACTTTCCACGTGCCAGTAACTATGCCAAGAGCTTTGTTAGTTTATTTAATTTGGTCCTTACCATAGCTCTACAAGGAAGGAATTATTATGCCCTCTTAATATATAAGGACAATGAGACACAAAGTGAATTAGTAACTTGTCACACCACTGGCCAGTGTCAGAGCCAGGATTTGAATCTGTAACATTGGACTCAGGGTACGTGCCTTGAATCACTTTCTCTTGTGATTTTCCATTCACATGGCTTACTTTTATACAGTTCCTCTTAGATATCACCCTTATTATTGGTTTCAGTTGGAAATCTTTTCTGATGCCTCTCGGCTATGTTAGAATTCTCTGCTAGCTGTCTCCACAGCATCATCTTGTTCCTCCCACTTTGTTGTGATTTCCTACTCACTTGTCTGTCATGGTGATCAGAGAGTGAGCAACATGGGGTCTCTCTCACATCTGTAACCTCCATACCCAGGGCGATGTGGAGGACATAGTGGGCACACATGCATCATTGTTGACTAAGGAAAAGCACCACCTTTGTTTTTTCTCTCTTTCTCAATCTCTATACTTAGCCATCAGATATGATAATTCTTACCTCTCAAGTGCCTTCTCTTCCCATCCCAATGCACATCTCCCAATTTCTTGCCTCTCTTAGCTCTGCTTTGTGATCTCTTGTGTGGGCAGTAAGGTTCTCAAGCATTTGTTACTGCAGGGAAACAGTTTATTGAGTGATAAAACAGCAAGATTATTCTGTGAAATCATGTTGATCCCTTTCAGTGACTGTGGCTCAACTTGCTGTAAGTAATCTTTGAATCTGGAGGTAAAGACTGTCTGATAGGGTCTTACAACCTCACTGAATGCCTCAAACTGCCATCCAAGTGAGTAGAAAGTTGCCAAGAATTAGAAAAAAACTGTGGTCTATTGGTGCTAGTTCTGGGTTCCAGGCTGGATGAGGCTGAACTTTGATTCCTGAATTTTCTGAGTTCATGGGGGCATTGCCACATTGGAGAAGTACATTTTTTTAGTTGGTCAAAGCCATGTAGCAATATTGCAAAACTCCTGGTTTAGGGAAGAGTGTAATATTCACAACCCAACCACATGGAACAAGCTTAAGATGGAGAACCTCCTTGAAGTTCTGACACATGGCCACCATCACCATCTTCCTGGTCAAACTGTAAAGTTTCTGATGCTGTCTGCATTTTGATCCTACTTTCACCTTCACCTTCACCTTCAGACTTATTTGGATATTGACTTCTCACATAAGCCTTCCATGTTTCTCTTCATCCCCCAAGGAAAAAACAGAAGTACTTGAATTCAATTTTGCGATCAAGCAATCGGATGCCCCAGTTAGCTTAAGATAAATGAAATGGATAAAAAGGTTATGTAGTCACAGGCGCCTTGACACATTTAAATGTGATTCCAAACATGCTCATTATACAATATAACTTTCATGTTGACACCTGAGCATGAACAAAAGGTCACTTTTTGCCAAGGGTATTGCAATGACTTCTGAACCACTGACCCTGCCTCTAAGCTCTTTCTCTTCTTTCCATTCTCTTTTCTGCCCTCTTAAGCAAGACTCTGGCCATGTCTCTCCTTTGCTGGGCATTCAAGACCTTCCTTAAATGGGGCCAAACAATCTTTGTAGTGTTCCCTGACCTACAGTCATTGTTCAGCCATGCTGGATTGCTCATACTGACCATGCCACCTTGTATCATGTCTTTCTGCCTTAGCTATTTCTTTTGCATCTCCCTGGACGATCACATAGCCTCCTGTTTTATTTTTCAGTCTATCACAGCACTACTGAAATGGTGTCATCACCATTTCAATCAACATCTTCCTGGATCTCCCCAATCAAGGATTTTCTCTTCCCTATATTTCCAGCTGTGTTGATGTCCATATTTTATCTTAAATTTCTTATGAAATTATTTATCTTAAATTTCTCCTTTATCTTATTTTCTCATTGATTAAAAATCCAAAGATTTTTTTTATATTCAAAAGTAAATGGAAGGCAAAGAAAAGGTCTATAATTTCCTTGCTCAGATAATTTTTTAAAAA
>RCUC01133272.1:0-31925 GCA_003697995.1 Taxidea taxus jeffersonii | reverse complement strand
GCCCTTCCTTGGAGAGACACTGCTTGCCTCATCCCTGTGTCTACTGTAGTCTACCCCTTACATTACTCCAGTATACTTGTCCATGTGCATTCATGGAACATCTCCTCAAGGATACCAGTGGGCCTATCTTTCTGAAGGAAAACTTAGAAGAGGAAGATGAGTGGGATAAACTTTAGCCTTCCCTGTTGTCATTAGTCTAGGAGACACAGCTGATACTCCTTCTTCCTCCATTACCTGTCTGGATCATTGTCACCATCAGATACCACCTCTGCCAGTTTCAGTCGCTTTTTAAGTAGTGTGACCCAGAGTCTCATTCCCAAGGGGTCTGAGCCTTGACCACCAGTTTGCTATAGACTACAAGTTTGTGTCCTTCCACCCCAAATTTACATGTTGAAGCCCTGATCCCTAGTGTGATGGTATTTGGAGGTAAGCCTTTGGGAGGTAATTAGATTTAGAAGAAGTCATAAACTTGGAAGCTGCTCCTGATGGGATTAGTGCCATTAGAAGAAGAGGAGGAAAGCAGAGTTCTCTCTTTCTCTACCACGTGAGGACATGACAAGAAGGCAAACCAGGAAGCTGGCCCTTAACCAGATACAGAACCTGCCAACACCCTGATCTTACAATTCCCAACTTCCAGAACTCTGAGAAATAAGTGTTTATTGCTTAAACTACCCAGTCTGTGATACTGTGTTATAGCAGTCCAATTGGATGAAGACACATGGCCTTTTCAGAATGAGGTTGCTGTTCTTGTTCATTTGTAGTCACAAGTAGGAAAGGAAGTACCAAAAGAAGCCCAAATGGGTCACCTGGGTTCCACATGTATTCCTCCATGACCCACTTTGTAATCACAGCCTTCTCCCTCCTGATGATTGGATTGATTACCTCTGCCAAAATTGTGACTCCATTCCTTGTTTGCTGGTCCCTGGAAACAAGGAACAAAAAATACCCAAACGGCAGCTGTAGCTTCTAATGCAGTGGTACCCTTGCTAAATCTACAGGTGAAAGGGTGGGTATTCCTTCTTGAGGATGAGAATTTCTAACCCTGCAGAACCCAGAGTTACAGGAATGAGAAGTCTAACAGTGTGTTACTATCAGTATTGACAAGGGGGGTCCGGGCATTCCTGTCTCTACCCCTGGAAGTATGGGTCTGTTCCTATGACAAAAAAACCACTGACTCTTCAAGATGGAAAGGCCTCAATATAGTCAATGTCTCATTAATTGATTAATTGATATTCCTGAGCAATGGTGCCATATTGTAAGGTCAGCATCAATCTTTGTGGCTGGCGTGTTGGATATTCAGCAGTGATAAGGGTTAGATCAGACTTGGTAAATGTACTTTATGTTGTTAGGTGCATGTGTAGCCTCCATATCTATCACTGTGGCTACTTCATTCATATGTGGGGGGTTTTGTTTATCTTAGCACTGGAGTGGCTGTTGGTAAGGGCTGAATTCAACTGGCAATGTCATTGTCTGCCTGGTTTTTTTTTTTAATTTTATTTATTTATTTGTCAGAGAGAGGAAGAGAGAGCGAACGAGCACAGGCAGACAGAGAGGCAGGCAGAGGCAGAGGGAGAAGCAGGCTCCCTGCTGAGCAAGGAGCCCGATGTGGGACTCGATCCCAGGACGATGGGATCACGACCTGAGCCGAAGGCAGCCGCTTAACCAACTGAGCCACCCAGGCGTCCCTCTGGCTGGTTTTTTAATGTCTCCTCCATAGTGCATGCTACCTGGTGAATGTTAACATGTGATACAAAGATTTTCATTCTTCTGTTCACTCTCCTATGTCCATCCACCCTAAATAATAGTGAATAGCTATTTTAATTAGAATGGTCAGGAATCATCTCTCTGAAAGTGATATTTAATTTGGGAACTTAAGAATATAAGGAGCCTGGAGCTCCTGGGTGGCTCAGTGGGTTAAGCCCCTACCTTCAACTCAGATCATGATCTCAGGGTCCTGGGGTCAAGCCCCACATGGGGCTCTGTGCTCAGCGGGGAGCCTGCTTCCCCCCTCCCTCTCTGCCTGCCTCTCTGCCTACTTGTGATCTCTGTCTTTCTGTCAAATAAATAAAATCTTAAAAAAAAAAAAAAGAATATAAGGAACCAGCCATGGGGAAAGCGAGGGGAAGGGCATTCCAGACAGAGAAGAAAGCATGTGCAAAGGGTTGTGATATAGGGAACATGGCCAAGGAGAGAAGACAGTGTGGTCATACACAGCAGGAACAATAGAGTGATGATATAAGGAGAGGCTGGCATGGAAAGGCACTGAGCAAGGGGGCAGGGGGTGAAACGATGAGATTCACATGTTCTTTTTTTTTTTTTAAGATTTTTATTTTTTTATTTTTATTTGACAGACAGAGATCACAAGCAGGCAGAGAGGCAAGCAGAGAAGAGGAAGCAGGCTCCCCGCCGAGCGGAGAGCCCGATCTGGGGCTCGATCCCAGGACCCCGGGACCATGACCTGAGCCGAAGGCAGAGGCTTTAACCCACTCAGCCACCCAGGCACCCCAGATTCACATGTTCTAGAACTCATTCTGGTTGTAGTGTGGAGGACAGATTGGAAGGAAGCCAGGATGATGTTGGGAGATGACTAAGAAGCAGTTTTAATAGTCTGTGAGAGATAACATTGGCCTTGATTAAGGAGGTAGCAAGGAAGAGTTATAAGTGAATGGTTCAAAAGCTCTTTTGGGGGTCCAATGGATTTGTTCTATCGAAGACTAATTGTCGTAATAACAAAAATGTATATTTTTCTAAGTACAAAATAAAATGCCACTTAATACAAAGTCCATTTCCTCACATATTGATAGAAAGGATGAATTAGAGTCTCAGAGCTATCCTAAAACCCATGCTCTTTACTCAGTTGGCAAGAGAGCATACTTACCAAGAAATGTAGTAGAATTAAGCCCATCTGGTTTCTTGGGTTTTGTCTGGGTTACAGTTCTGATGAAATAAATAGTCAGGACCAAAGAAATCAATGAAGCTTTTCAAACGCAGAGCCTGGGAAGGAATGGCGGAAGTGAGGACAAATGAGTACAGGGTCAGAAATCCCAACACCAAGGAAAGACGCTAGAACTCCAAGATCGTAAGTGAGGCTGCAAATAGTCCTTTTGGTCTCTGTAGGCCCTGAGGACATCTCTGATGCAGCCAGTAAGATAATGCATGTTAATAGCAATGAACTTGCCTGTTTATTAACTAGATGCCCTCCAAATGACATTTTCCTTTGAAGCTCTTCAAAGGCCAATAGTACCGTCATCCGGAAATTTTCATCCAGTGCACATTTTCTTCGGCAACAACGCAGAACAAATGAGATGTTGTCATATTTTAAGTCCCCAACTGAATTGGCCCACAGCACCACAGTCAACACCTGAAGAAAAAGTAAAACACAAAAACGTGTGGAAGGAATTGGTTCCTATCCTTAAGGAATGCACAGTTCCTAGCAAGGCCTATGGAGGCTGGCAGGAGCATGGCTAATGAGTTTTCAAATCTCCAAAGCCTTCAAACTGAAAACTGTCTTCCCTGTGAAAACCCAGGTGTGAACACAGCCTGAATCTTGAAACGCTGCGGCATTTCATAGTTTTGCACAGTAGAGCTGAGCCAAAAGTAACTTCCAAGCCCATTAGAAACTTGCTGTGCAAGGGGAGGAAGACATGTTCATTTGAGAGCTGGGGAGTGACCCTTATGGGGTCCCAGGGGACCCAGTATCAGTGGCGCTCACTGCTTCCTCTTCCCTGGATGCAACAATATATTAAGAGAGAGAAAAAAAAGAGGAGGCTGGTTCTTTTCATGATTTTCCTTTTTAATTTTTGTTGAAAATGGAACTGTGTTCTCTTGATCCTTCAAACAAATGGAAGGGAAGTGGAAGCCCAAAAGTTTCTCTTAGGCTCCCCAGAGAGGGGGCTGTGTTTGTAGTGCGATGTGGGAAAAGTCCTTGTGTATCTGCCGCATTGTCACGTCTTACCAGAGTGATTTGCAGTAGGAAGTGTGGGATGAATACAATTTTTATGTAAGAGAAAGTGAAGGAGCCCCAGTCTTTGAATCCAAAGATCTCAGTTTGCCCTTCCTCCCTAAGACGTGCTTCTCCTGACCACAGCACACCCCGCCCCCCCATCCTCATTAGATGATGAAAGAAACACAAGAACACTCTCTGAACTTGACCCAAACATTGTCCAGCCAGAAATCTTTGTTATTCAGAATGCTCTCAGGCAGGGAAGGGGGGACAGGAGAGAGCTTAGAAGGACAAGCCTGAGAATACAGAAGCATTGCAAAGAGGGTCATTAAAGTTTCTGGCATCCCACCTGAAGAATCATTTTAAACTGATGTTTGCAATAAGCATTGCAAGCCTTCACTGGGTACATCTTAATAAACAAATGGTCTTTGGAAGGAAAATGAAGAGATGCATTAAGAGACATCTAAAAGGATTATAAAGATACTTCTCTAATTTCAGCAATTCATCATTTCAAGCAAACTGGCAAATAATTTTGCTTCTTCTTCCAAAAAGTAGTAATAATGAAACTGTTCTCCAACTTCTATCAGAAGAGGGGATGGATGAGGTAAAATCTATTAATCATTCTGGACTTGCAATGATAGCTGTGTCATTTGTCTTTGTTGAAGGACAGCTTCCCTTCCAACCTGTCACAAGTCTAGGGAAGAAAACAGCTTGGCTTCTCCAAATCAAGCTAATGTTTAAAATCCTCAGCCATGGTTTTGCAAGACTGTAGACCCAGAGCATTGAGTCAACTGCCTCTTCTCCTGAAAAACCAGCTGAAAATAAAAGGAATATGAAATCCCCAGTGATAGTAGAGTCTTTAAAGGAAGAAAAAGCAAAAATCAAAGCAAGGTTAGGCAGAGACATAGAAAGAGATAATTACAATGCCAGCCTCTCAGGGGACCTTCCGTAAACATCATTGAGAATAATGCTGCATCTCTAGGAAGTAGGCACCACCGACAGGGTCTAATCCCCTCAGAAGTCACTCTAAGCCCCTATCTGAGACACAGATGATTTTGTGGATTTCAAAGGGCTCTCTCTGTCTTTCTGTCTTTCCAAAAGCTCAGCATGCCTCCAAGATGTTAATCTCCTAACCTTCCTGCAGGGATGCTACTTTTGATCTCAGGTTTATCTAATCAAATCCTTTGCCTTATTTGGACTGTTAACTCCCTGAGCAAAGGGTTGCCCACCAGCACTTCATCTCCAAGTTTTTAGGACAACCAGAGATTGGATGTGACTGCTATCTCTGCTTCTCCTTGGGATACTGTAAGAAAGGTATGAGATTGACACACGAGGTTACAATAAAGATCCTGCAAAGGGACCTGCACAAAATGATGCTGTTCAGAAATATACATCTTTCCATGAAGGTTAAACTCTACAGAGAAGGAGGAGCTTCCAGAATGGTCCTGTGAGGATCCCACTGAAACCTCAACCCCAGAGAGACAGCTATTAAACTATTAAAAGTAGCAAAGACAATCATACAAAAATCTCCAGAGATGGACCAGAAAGGGCTTCCAATAATTTAAGTAATAATTATTCAGCCATACCTACAGAAACTCAGTAGGGAGAGTAAAAGATGTGGCTGCACCCATCCCATCTACCCAGATCCGTGTGGTGGGAGATCATCTCAGTGAGGTTGACAGCCAAATGGCAAGTCCCATATCCTTACCTCTGTGCAGACCTCTGGGTGGGGGGCCAGGCTGGGGTGCCAGTTTCCCCACCCCAGACCCCTGCTCCATAAGGAGGAGCTGAGTGGGGCAGTTGGTGAGTGCAGAAACTCCTTCCCCCACCTCCCTGTGTTGTGGAAGAGCTACTAAGGCGACTTGGAAACCCAGTGGCAGCTCCCATCTCCTCCCATTCCTGGTGGAAGAAGGCTATTCAAGACCACCCTGCCCCTGGGCTATGTAACCCCTCTTCTGAGGGAGGTGGTGGCAGCTGGTGGTATGTTTTTACAACACCGTGAATGTAATTAATATATTCACAGGTTTTATAATATATTCTTTTTTATTGTGATAAAATATATGTAACATAAACATAATCATTTTAACCATTTTCAGGTGTGCCCTGCAGTGGCCTTAGATACATTTATAATGTCATATAACTGTCACCACTCTCCATTTCCAGAGCTGTTGCATTGTCCCAAACAGAAACTCTGGACTTACTAAACACTAACTCCCCACTTTCCCTCCCCCGAGCCCCTGGTAACCTGTATTTTCCTTTCTGGCCCTATGCATGTGACTACTCTAGATTCCTTCATCTGTTCAGCTGTTAATGCTGAGATCCATATTTAGTTTTATAATCTTGTGTTTTTTCATGAATATAAAAAGAAAATAAAGGATGAAACTGGAGTTTTTTCCTTGTAAATCATCTAAGTGGAATTATACAATAGCTCTCCTTTGTGTCTGGCTTAGTTTACTCAGTGTTAATATTTTCAAGGTCCATCCATGTTGTAGCATGTGTCAAAATTGCATTCCTTTTTAAGTCTGAATAATATTCCATGGAATGCATAGAGCACATTTCCATTTATCCATTCACCTGTTCTATCATGAACAGTTAGTTGTATTGTTTCTACCTTTTGGCTATTGTGAACAAGGCTGCTGGGAATAGTAGTGGAGAAAGATCTGTTTGAGTCCCTATTTTTAGTTCTTTGGGGTATATACCTAAAAGTGGAATTGCTGGGTCATATGGTAACTCTATGGGCAACTTTTTGAGGAACCACCGGGCTGTTTTCCACGGTAGCTGTACCATTTTACATTCCCACCAGCAATGCACAAAGGTTCCAATTTCTCTGCATCCTCTTCAAAACTTGAAATTTTCCTTTTTTTGCGTAACAGCCATTCTAATGGGTATGAAGTGTTATCTCATTGTGATCTTAATCTTTAGATTAACACATTTAAATTCCTTCATCTGTTCAGCTGTTAGTGCTGAGATCTGTAGTTAGTTTTATCATCTCCTTGTGTTTTTCTCATGAATATAAACAGAAAATAAAGGATAAACTGGAGTTTTTTCCTTGTAAATAGAAAAGGAATAGCCCAGTAATTTATGTGGCTTTTATTCCTGTTGTCTTGCCATTGTTTTGTACCTCCTATTCTTCAAAGGGCAAGGACTCTGCTTGAATTTTGAAAAGAAGTCTTTAGTTGTTTTACTCTGTTTTACCAGTCTATTTACTTTTTGGGCCTCTGATGCTATTTTCCCTTGACCCTGAATAGTCAGGTGCCTCTCACAGCTAAAGCAAGCTGACTGTACCCTTGGATGGCCTTGTAACACTTGTACCAAAAAGATTGAGGGCCATCTTCCCTGGGACTTGTCTCTAAACAGTCTGGAGAAACACATCTTCCATGTGAGGGGTGGGGGGGAGGGCAGAGACACGCCAGCAGGGAGCGGCGGGGGCAGGAGTAGAAGACACATTCACCAGGACTCAAGTCGCCAGGAACAGTCTATCTTCTTGACCAAGGTCACCAATTTTAAACTGCACAAGCTTCCCAAAACAACCCCAAAATGAAAAAAACCTCTATCGGCATTTGTGTTTCTAGAGAGAACGAACCAATGTGGCTAATTTTGTACTAATATGAGTTGTTTAGGGATGAAAGCCTCTATTTAGCCTTTAAAACTATGGAACAGAATTCATTCACCAAAACCTTGACACTTACTCTTAAGCTAAAAAGGTGTCTGAAGCATTTGCCAACCATTATTTTCCCATTTGAACTAAAAAAGGGGGAGGATATCAAAAGCTCCACTCACCCAATAAATGTTTATTGAGCACCTGCTATGTGACAAGCAGTGGGCTGAGAGGCTCTGGAGAGACCAGAATGAACATTACAGACACAGTCACTGTCCTAAATAAACTTATGAGGGGGGGGGGGGCCCTTGGTGACTCAGTCAGTTAAGGGTCTGCCTTTGGCTCAGGTCATCCTAGGGTCCTGGGATGGAGCCCAGGATTGGGCTCCCTGCTCAATGGGGAGTCTGCTTCTCCCTCTCCCTCTGCCTCTACCCCAGCTTGTACTCTCTCTCAAATAAATAAATAAAATCTTAAAAAAAAAGAAACAAACTTGCGAGGCCATTATATATAATGGCTATTGATATGAGTACCTTAATAAACAAAAACATATCAGTTGTAGAGAAAAATGTCCAAATTATAAGCAGAATAATTACATTCCTGTTGAGAGAATGATTCTAGAATTCTACTTATGTTAATTAACTGTAACATTAACATCTATTACAACTACCTCTTAAATGCCTAGGTATTAGCAGGGGTTGCCCCTTCCCCCCCCCTCCAACTTGTAAATATCTTCCCTGGCACTGGAAATTCCTTTTCTGGGGCTTTTGGAGGTACAGAGGAGAAGGACTTGAGGGCTAAGTATTCTAAGTACCATGCAGCATGGTTCCTGCCCTCCAGGAATTTGTTTCTATTTATCTAAGCAATGAAGTATATAACATTTCTCTTGGCCTTTCATAAGATGCATGTTTAAGAAGGAATTTTAAGAGTCTAGTCTTTCTACTGAGCTAAACAATTTTCAAAGCCCTCACACCTTTAGGTCTGATCCTTAGGGAGCTCAGAAATATTCATGAGCTTGCAGTGTTACTGTTTTTTTTTTAAGATACAGGATGATTTATCTGAGACATCCCTCTCCTTACCCTCCACTCCTAGCAAGCTTGTGGGGAATCACAACAGAGTCCCTGTTTCTCAGTAGCAGCCCTGGGATTGTTTCATCCTAGCCTATTCAAGCTGACATTCCTGGAGGAGCCACATTTCCCCTTAAATTATTCCAGGTCGCCATAGTCTTGGGCTACAGCACTGTTGAGAGGTTCCAGGGAAAGGACATGATGTCTGTACAGACTCTCCATGAATCCCATCTCTGCTACCTGTTAGCTGTGTGACCTTGGACACAACCTTTCTGAGCCAGTTTCCTATCTGCCAAAGAGAGATGATGCAGGGCGGTGGTGACACGCACAAGCTCTGGGCTCAGGCAGATCTGGGCTCAGGTCCTGGCTCCCTCTTATCCTGGCAATGTAACCTAGAGGAAATTATTCTCCCTCCCTAAGCTTCAGTTTTCTCTGCAAAACTGAGAGCCACATAGCATCCCCCTCAGAGAACTGTGAGATTTAATGCAGAGATAATGCATATGTGAGATAATGCATATAAATGCCTCAAGTAAAATAAGCCCTCAGTACATGTTAACTCCTTCCTACAGTAACCGCATGAAAAAATGTGCCTAGAGAAGGGCTTGATGCACAGGTGACTTACAGACCCTGCGGGTCTCTCTCCCATCCTCCTGGACTGACTTGAACACAAATGTGGCATCATTAATACCATTTTGGGCAGAATGGCATAAGGTTAGGGAGAATTCTCCCATACCTGTACTCCTTTCCTTGCCTCCTCATTGCACTCGATCCCCTTGGTTTCCCTGTACAACACATCACTCTTCCCAGTGACAGACACACATGCTTCTCTGCCACATAATCCAACCAGCAACAGGGAGATGGATTCTTGGCCAGAGCAGACTAGCATTTGCATTCTCTTCCTGCTAGCTGCATCAAAGGGCATCTGGAGGGAAAGTACCTCCCCAACTGTGACAGACAATCAAGCAGAATGACAGAGCCAGGTGCACTTACTGATATTCCCAGCGCTGGCACCAAATTACAGCACATTAATGCCAACTTCTGAGAAAGTCTCAGATTTATGCGGCTTCCAGTACATTTAGTGAGGATAACTTTTAACTTTTAAAGGAAGAACAATTTAGCAAGTGGACCGCACTGGCTTTTAAGGTTTTTATTATACAAGGCAAACACCTGAAATTTACCCCAGGCCTGTGATGTGGCACAGACAGCTGTGGTTTTCAAACTACAGGTCATGACCCATTAATGGTTCATGAAATTGAGTGGGTTAAGATCAGCATTTTTACAAAAAAGAATAGACTAGAATAGAAAATACCTATTCTAGAGTACTATGCATGTAAGGCTATGTGCTTTGGGTATACTATCTTAAAAAGACATATACAGGGGCGCCTGGGTGGCTCAGTGTGTTAAAGCCTCTGCCTTTGGCTCAGGTCATGATCCCAGGGTCCTGGGATTGAGCCTCGAATTGGGCTCTCTGCTTGGTAGGGAGCCTGCTTCCTCCTCTCTCTCTGCCTGCCTCTCTGCCTGTTTGTGATCTCTGTCTGTCAAATAAATAAATAAAATCTTTAAAAAAAAAAAAAAGAAGACATGTGCAGACAGGTGGATAATTGGATAGATTGCAAGGTAAATGGTTTTGTTACTGTTTGCCATGGTCAAAATAGTTTGAAAGCCATTGAAATACTAGACACGCAGTAGATTTTTATTTATTTATTTATTTGACAGACAGAGATCACAAGTAGCCAGAGAGGCAGGCAGAGAGAGAGGAAGGGAAGCAGGCTCCCCGCTGAGCAGAGAGCCCTACGACGCGGGGCTCGATCCTAGGACCCTGGGATCATGACCTGAGCCGAAGGCAGAGGCCTTAACCCACTGAGCCACCCAGGCGCCCCAACACGTGCATTTTCATAAAACAAATGAAAACACCCACTCTGGATTAAAGAATTATATGAAGATAATGGGAAACCCAAGTCATTCAGCCAGTGCCTTCTGTTTGTAATGGCATAATTTTATCACAAAAAGTGGAGCGGCAGAGGGAGAAGGAGGAAGGCCAGTGGTGGGAGGGAAGAAAGGACTAGTACCGAGTGTCTTCACACCTTCAGTGACCTCAGGGCAGTTCCTCCCTCTGGTAACTGGAGCTGTATCAGTGAGGAAGAAAGACTGGCTGATTGGATTCAGCTCCTCGGGGTCCCAGCTGAAGGGGTAGACTTAATATTCAGTTTCTGAAGAGTAAAAACCAAGTCTTTAACTTCTTTTGACTCTCTTACTGGGTCTTATCACAATAAGGGCTTAAGAACTAAGCATTAACCTAAAATTCTGTGCAAGACACAGTGGTGGACTTGTTGAGATAGTTCTCTGTTAATGTCTTGATAGAACTCACCCATAAGGTTTTCAGGAATTTTCTGTTTTCACATAAAGTACCCTTTGTGTGATGAGTGCAGTAGGATCTCCAGGGAATTCACAGAAAAGAAAGGTTCCAGCATTTAGGCGAGAACCAGGGGTAGGTAGATAAAGCATGAAGCGCCCGGCAACTCCTATAGATCAGTGCTGAACAATGAGTGAAAAGCCCGAGTATCAGCAGTCCCAACTCCAGGGGTTAGTTCTGTGCTTTCCTCTGTGAGTATGTACAAAGAGGATATATACATAGGTATCTTTAAGCATGTTTTGAAATAGCAAGGCTATCTAAATGTCCACCAAGAAGAGATTGTCTCTATAAATTATGATATCTATCTCCACACAGTGGAAAACTATGTACTTATGGAAAAGAATAAGGAAGTTGTATGAGCTGATAGGGAATGATCTCCAATAGGCAAAAAAATAAATAAATAAAATTGCTATAGTTTAAAGAAAAGGATCACTGTAAAGGATCATGAGAACTTCAGAAACTCTCATAGGGTTGGCTGAGATGATCACACCTCAAACTGCTCCCTCTGCCCAAACCTGGTTCTATCCCTTCTGTTCCACAGGGGGTTAAATTGGTTATTTCCTGTAATGAATCACCGCAAAACTTAGCAGCTTAAAACAACAGTAAGCATGATTATCCTGTAGGTCAAGAATTCAGAAGGAGCTGATCTGGTGGTCCTGGCTGATGGTCTGTCATGGTTTGTGGTCCTCGTGTCAGCTGCAGTCAACATGTCAGGCAGAGTCTGGGGCAGGGTGCTTCTGGTTGAGCAGACTGGCTGTGCTTACCATGCCTGAGGTAGGGAGAATAGTGCTGAGGGTTGGGGGCGACCACTAAACCCTACCAGAACAAGGGCATCTCTCCTGTCCCAGATAACTCCTGAGGAGGAAATTATATTAGCCAGATTAATGTCCCCTCTTGCTGCAGTCTATTTTCTTTTATTATGTCTACCCTGGGCATGGAATATATGCTCATTATTACCCGAGTATCCCTCTTACACTTAATGATGAATTCTTTTGCTCCCTTTTTCTTGATAGGATTAAATAATCTTATTCTTATTTTATCTTTTTCTTTCACCCTTCTTTTCATTATTTCCCTGTTTGCATGGATGAAAATGTGAATACAGCCTGGAAATATGAACTGTATTCCTTTGCTTCACTGGTTATAACTTGTTGGTGTCAGGTAGTATCTTTGTGTGTCTTGTCCTCCACACCATCACAGCCTCCTCAAAACATCTTATTCACAGTTCTCTGCATCTTTCACAATATCAGTGAACTAAACTAATTTGACTGTGAAAGGAAATGGTGCCAAGAAGTGGTTTGAGGACCCTGGGCTTTCCGTAGCCACCAGCCCCCCATCTCCATCAACCTTAGAGCTACCCCAAAATAAATGCACAATCTAACTGAATCTAGCTTCTGTTGAGCTTCCTAACCCCTTCTACCAACAACGGTTTCATCCCCAAGATCATCCTACAAAGATGTTCAGGAGTGGCTCCTAGTTTAGGTACACTGTAAGACAAACCATCCCTTTCACTTTTCAGCTTCTACTCAAGGAGGGGAGCATTCTAGAAGGAGGTCTCTAGATTTTTACTTTGCTGTTAGGGTAAGAGAATGAAGGATGTGTCTTTAAAACCAGTGGCTCTTATTCAGTATGTCCAGTGCCTTCAACCCAGGCTGCCCTACCCACACCCTAGAGAGTTAGTCATATGAAAGAGAGAGCTCCAGTCTCCCAGCCCTACTCAGGGCAAAATGGTCTTTCCTTCTTCCAGCCTCTTCTCTTTTCTTGTGTTGTTCTTGAATCATGGGCCATGAACTTGGCTTCCCTGTTTGACTCTTAGCATTCTCTCAGATGTTATTTTACCCTCAGCTTCCCTCACATGTAAATACCCCCAGGAAACTACTTAGCCTAGTAAGTGCCAGAGCCAGAGCACTCTCCATGGCTGCTTGCTTGGCCATTGTCAGATCTCATGAATTCATTAAAGACAGTTGAAAGGCAAGGAAACAGAGTCATGGGCAAGTTTCAAATTTCCAGATTAGTATGTCTCTGAAACTAATGACAGGTTCCAATGTAAATTACTTCTCCTCCTCCTCCTTCTTCTTCTTCCTCCTCCTCCTCCTCCCCCTCCTCCTCCTCCTCATCGTCTTCTTCTTCTTCATTTCTTCCAATTTTACCATTTGCTCCCCCATTGATTTTGGCTCAGGCCTGAGCCAAAATCAATGGGGGAGCAAATGGTAAAATTGGAAGAAATGTTCAACTCTCTGATTCTAGATAGGAAGTTAAAGAACTAGACATCACAATAATTTTTTTATCCCTTCTTGTTGCAGATTCTATCTTTTTTTAAAAAGATTTTATTTATTTGACAGACGGAGATCACAAGTAGGCAGAGAAGCAGGCAGAGAGAGGAAGCAGGCTCCCCACTGAGCAGAGAGCCCAATGTGGGGCTCAATCCCAGGACCCTGAGATCATGACCTGAGCCGAAGGCAGAGGCTGAGTCACCCAGGCACCCTGCAGATACTATCTTTAAAAAGAAGATGGTCATGCGAAATGATCAGCTAGCTACATGGCTAGCATAAGTTCCTGGCAAAAGTTGAGGATCACTTACGGAGGCTTGAAGGAATGCATTTAATAGGATAGCAATAAATGGCATTCCTGAAATGATGAGAAGGGAGAAAAAGTCCAAGAAAAACTATAATATCAAAGATTATAAATGGTACTGAGCATAAATAAGAAAGATGAAATGGAGTATCAGGAAGTCCAGAGTCAGCACTGTCACTGAGTGGTTATTAATGTTATTGAGGGGACGGCTCATACTTTTCAGGAAGAAATAATGGGAAAGATTCAGGAACAATATTTATGATTCCCAATGTCTGATAAGCTCAAAACAGATTGTTAAAGTCATTCAATATCTTAATAGAAGATAAATGCATTTGTTTGTGAATATTTCTCTCTAAAAGATTTGGGAGCACAAGGGAAATATAATCTTAGAGGTATTGTCAAGTTGGCAAGGACATTACTGGTATTCCTGGGACTTCCACCATTCAGATAGCTGTGGGAAGTCTCCTCATAAATTCCTAATACCCCTTGCTAACAACACCTTTTGTCAGAAGTAGATGGATCAATAAAGCAATACTGACCAATGCTTAGTTCCAAGAAAAAAAAAAAAGGTAGAACTTATTGGTCAAGTAGAAGTGAGGTCAACCTTTGGCGACAGTAGCTAGTGGACATTTGTTGTTCTTCAGAGTTCTATTCATCCCACTACAGGTGATTGCACCCCAGTTCCCTGTGGAGTGATTATATCCTCACATTGAGGGCAGTCTTATTGGGCATGTTAAGCCGTGTTTCCTGCCTCCCCTAGCCAAGGGATAGGTGTCAGACAGGTAAGTCAGATGCACTGTTTCTCTTAGAAATTTTGATCTTAAGTAGATTGACACAAGGAGAGAATAATTCATGCTAAATGAACCCTTGAGCTGCCTTGGTTGTATCTGTTTCAAAGCCTGGTCCCAAAACTACTCATCAGTCTTGAGCTTCAACTCTCTCAACAAATTCCATTTCTGTATAACTTAGCCATTGTCTGTTTCTACTGCCACTAACCTAATAACTGTGCTGAATATGACATCCATATACTCCTTATTGAATATGACACTCCATATCATCTTTGTGAAAACCCAGAGTAGAACAGGGGGAATAGTGAGGTATCTATCTGATATCCCAAAAAGTCAAAGAAAAGGTGGGTATATTGATACAGCTCAGAGCCTATCTAAGGGTAAGTGGCTTATGACTCTATAAAAAAAATAAATCTGAAAATAGGATTTAAAAAAATGATCTTTGTGTAAAAGAAAAGAGAAAGAAATGTAAGGAAGCAAATAAGTGCATAATGGGCCACTTCAATGAAATCAGATTGTAAAAGATCATACACACACAGCATCAGAGAACAGTATATTGCTAAGAGGCAAAAGAAAAGTTGGTATAAAAGGACTAAAATTAATACCTTGAAGGCTTGAGCTGAGAAAAAAATGAATCAAAGCACATGGAAAAAAATCGAGAGCCATCAAAATGGTCTTTTGTTGGATATGACCAGAGCAAAGCGGCCAGAACAATGTACTGAGTCTAATGTTCTAAAGCTAACAGATGACAGTGGCCGGCGGGGGGTTGGGGGGTTGGGGGGGAGGGGAGTGGAGAAGTTCCTCACAACTCTTGCTTCCATCTTCTCTATGAAAGTGAAAGACTTCAAAGCTGAAAGTGTGGAACAAACATGGTTAAGAGATCATTGAAGTCCAAGATAGGAGCCAAGATAGTAAGGGAACAGGAAGCCTCTTTTAAAGACTTCATTCTTCAGACCTGGCTGAATTCTATCCCAAGGTGTTGAAAGACCCAACCAAAGAAATTATAGAATTGCTGCCAGTAATTTTTGGAAAATTGAAAAGAATGGAAAAGATGCCTGAAAATTGGAAGTGGACAATTGACTATTTCTGAAAGGACGTAGAGTAGTATAATCTGGGTTTTGGAAACTACAAATAGTCAACTTACCGTGAAGCCTGGTTACTTCAGAATTACAAGACTGGGATCACAACTTGCAGGCGGCACAGTGATCATCACAACTTAAATAGTTGAAGCCTCTTGTGCAATCTAGCAGAATAAGATGGAAAACTGGACTAAGGGTACTAACATGTGGATTTCTAACTGGCTGAAAGCTGCTAGCCAATGAATGTTGAATGATGAATCAGTCAGTAGCCTTCTGGAGGGCAAGATCTTGGGCTATGCTTCAGGATGCTGTCCTTGCCCATCCCATACAATATTTTATTAACAAAATACAGAAGCCACTTTGTGGCTGGCAGAGCTAGAAGGAATATAAAATATATTGGATTTATAATGAGCCTAAGAATAATCCCTGGATCATTTATGTATAGAAATGTGTGGACATTTTAGAAGGATGTTTGTCAAGGTTGTAGGAAGATATGCACTAAGGTATTTATAATGTTTAACTTTGGGTGGGTGGCATAATAAAATTTTTAATGTTCTTCTTTTTATTTATCTATATTTTATGACTTTTTTGGTAATGAAGAAGCATTCCCATCACAGTAAGAAAAAAATAATAAAGAGACTTATTTCAAAAAGAAAAAAATCCATCGGCTGGAAAAATATAAAAATGCACTAGGTGCAAGTTAACATGAGTAACTGTAGAGTCCTCTGTCAAGATGAAAACGATTTTACAGAAGCATAAAATGGAGGAAAGATGGGTGTGAGAATGGTTTATTTGAAAAATATTTGGAAGCCTTGCGTCAAAATTCAATATGTGCCAAAGGGCTAAACTGATGCAATCACAGGCAGTGTTAACAGGATATGAAAGTCTGGAAGAAAGGAAGTGATGGTTGCAGTGAATTGGGGCTAGATCCCATACAGAGCGCTGTGTCTAAGTTCTGAGCTCCATACACCAAGTGAGTATAGATGACCTAGAAAGAGGTCGGAAGAGGTTCACCTGAACAGTGACAGGTTTGAAGACATGGTACCTGTGAACATGTGACCTCCATTAATTGTTTTAGGTCAGAAAAGATTTAAGGGATGATAGTTCTCACAGCTACAGCCTGGCCAGTACTCAGACAGGACAGAGCAGAATAAACAGATGAGATAAACCCATTGTGGAATGGCTGTGATTGGGGAGATTTCTAGCATCTGGAAGTGCAAGAAGAAAGATAGAGAACAGGAACACCTTGCAGATGACAATAGGCAGAGATTCAGGAAAACAAGTAATATCAGGGTTATCTCAGAGCAGAGTGGGTGCCTGCCTAGTTATACTCTGGGACTGAGAAAGAGTTGTCCAGTTCCTGAGGAGTTGGGGTGCCAGGCAGGCAACAAAAGAGAGAACTCAAAAATGGGGATCAAGAGAAGGATTTAACTAGCACCAACTATGGTTCTCAAAATGTGGTTCAGACTACTAGCCCCAACATAATCTAGGAACCAGTTACAAATGCAAATTCTCCGGATGAGTCCAGGCTTATTGAGTCAATTAGAAGCGTCCAGCAATCTGTGTTTGAACAGACCCTCTGTGATTCTAATGCATGCTCAAGTTTGGGAACCACTGGCTTAGTGCTGAAGTATGTGAACTCTAGAGCCAGAATGCTTCGATTTAAATCCCAGCTCTGCCAGTAGCTAGCTATGTGATCTTGATTCCCTCAACTGTAAAATGGGGATAAAAATAGTACCTACCCCATAGGGTAGTTCCCAGTATTAAATGGAGTACATGCTCATATGTGTGTATGTGTGTATATCACCCTGACTGACCTGCAATGAGGGGCAAGGGGCGCCTGGGTGGCTCAGTGGGTTAAAGCCGCTGCCTTCGGCTCGGGTCATGATCCCAGGGTCGTGGGATTCAGCCCTGCATCAGGCTCTCCACTCTGCGGACAGCCTGCTTCCTCCTCTCTCTCTCTGCCTCTCTGCCTACTTGTGATCTCTATCAAATAAATAAATAAAATCTTAAAAAAAAAAAAAAAAGAAGTTCCAGCTGTAGACACTGGGGGAACTCAGAGAACCAGATGGGAGAGTTTGATAACTGACTTTAAATGTTTGAATGCTGTGCTGCCCTATCCCATATTACCCCTCAAAACAAACAAACAAACAAACAAAAAACCCACAAAGAAACAAAAATACCTATGGTTAAAGGACAAAATACGGAGTGTTTTGTGTTTTTTTTAAGATTTTATTTATTTATTTGACAGAGAGAGAGCACAAGCAGAGGGAGCAGCAGAGGGAAAGGGAGAAGCAGGCTCCCTTCTGAGCAGGGAGCCTGATGCGGGACTGGATCCCAGGACTCTGGGATAATGACCAGAGCCAAAGGCAGATCCTTAACCAACTGAGCCACCAAGATGTCCTAGAACATTTTTGATTTAAGATAAGGAAGAAGTTTAAAAACTGTTAGAATTGTCCAGGGATAGAAGGAGCCATCTCCAAAAGAAGCAGGCTCTTTCCCACCGTACATATGTAATCTGAGGTAACATCATTATTTGCAAGAGATATCCTGAAACAGATTTCTTAATTCAAAGGGAAGTTAGAGTCTAAATGATTCCTTCCACTCTTTAGTATCTAGGAGTCTATTGACCATTGAGCATTTAGACATGCAATAGGCCCCTGCTTCCCCCCTCCCATGAATGTAGTTGCTATTAGCATACATGCTCCCCCCCGCCACTGTTTTCTTTTGGTTCATATTTATTTCAGCTTTGGAATCCAGATGTGACCTCATTTTGAATCTGGAATGAATTAATATGTAATAAGAGAAGTTATTGTTGTATTAATTGCTGCCCTTTTGTTTGTTTTTTTTCCTCCTTACTTTAGACTTTTGGAAAGAAACAAAAGGGGATTTTTATCCCCTTCCCCCCACACATTGAGGCCTTTATTCATACTTTATTTGTACTTTCAAAGTATTTCGTACTTTATTCGTACTTTCAAAGAGGAGTTAACAGCGGTCTTTCTTATATGTCTCAGTGATGCTTCACACACACAGACACACAGACAAAGACACACACACACACACAGAGAGAAGGAAATCTTTCGATATAGGAAGACAGGCCCAAAGAGGCCTTATTGTCAAAGGCCTAAGTATCATCCAGCATGGAGAAAGCCTTTTGTGTTACACAGATAAAAGAGGAGAGTATTTCTTATTGAGTTCCTTAGTTTCCAGAATACTAGGAGAGAAGTAGGGCTGTGGGGTATCACAGGGCAGAGTTTGACCTATAGAACCTATGTGATGCCTGCAGAGGCCAGATGCCAAATGACTCTGTTGACTTTCAGAACAGAGCTGGGACCTTATGTCCAGATCTCTAGTGAGGGCCAAGATCTGCTGAAACCTGTTTAAAGTGGCCTCCCCAGCAAACAGGGGGCCAGTGCACGAGAGTGGTATGCAGGAAAAGCCACAGTGACATTGAAGGTAACCAGTGGAAAATGATAACCAGATGATTTTCTTGTCTCCCCCACTCCACCACGCACACACACCTTTGGAGACACATTTATAAGGAGCCATGGTCCAGGTCCAAGCCAAAAGAAATGACAGACAGTAGAATCTTCTACGTGATACAAAAGAAGGAAGGATTTCTTATTTCTAGGAGAATCAGAACAAGTTTTATACTGACTGGGTTTATTAAAACAAGATCCATCATCTGAAGTCATACTCAGTGGCTTAAAAGTTACAAGGTGGCTGAAAAAATTAAAAACCAACTTCTTTTAATAAAAGCACAAGTCAATAACATTTCCTATAAAAATAAACAAATAAGCAATAAGGTTATATAACCAGAAGCAAAAGCAGTTAGCAGCTGAGAGAAGCTTCCTATAAATTCAGGACTGAATTCTATGATGACAAGACACAGAAAAAGAATTTATTTGATAATTTTTAACAAAACTTTGCTCAAAGTTTTATTTTCTCAGAGTCTTCAAATATCTGATCTGAACATACTCTTTTATCTTCATTTGTATAAAAGTTTTATTCTCAAAGCCTTATGCCAATACATCAAAGTTTCTCCTTTCCTCAAGGTTCCTACTATTAAAACTTTGTGACCTTTAGTTTCACTTTAGATTCTGAATTTAAAAACTTGGAGGGTTTTGAATTTTCAATTCTACAGTGGCCTTGGAGAACATGTTTTCGCACTACTGTTTATACTCTTAGAAAACATAGGACATTACAGTTAGGATATTAGAATTATCTACCATATATTAAATATTTTTAAAGATGCTTGTAGACCTAGCAGTTCTCAGGAAATTATTGGACAGGAACATAAAGATGTAGGTACAAATTATTTTCAGTAGTTAAAGGAAGAAAACAATTTAGATACTTAATAAGAGATTGGCTAAGAAAATCTAGGTATATTCAATTAAATGTAATGTTATGCACACAATAAAGTTGATGTAAATGTACACTGACATAAAAAAGGTATTCAGGGGGCACCTGGGTGGCTCAGCGGGTTAAGGCCGCTGCCTTCGGCTCGGGTCATGATCCCGGGGTCGTGGGATCAAGCCCCGCATTGGGCTCTCTGCTCTGCGGACAGCCTGCTTCCTCCTCTCTCTCTCTGCCTCTCTGCCTATTTGTGATCTCTATCAAATAAATAAATTAAAAAATCTTTTTTAAAAAAAGGGTATTCAGATTATATTATGAAATTTGAAAAATAGGTTACTAAATAGTTTGCAGAGCATGGAAAAAAGTCCAGAAGGTTACACACCAAAACGTTTACAGAAGTCACAGGTCTTCATGGTCTTCATTCTTTCTGTTTTCTTTTCTATATTTTCTAATGGGGCTACAGTAAACATGTCTTCCTTGTGTAATTAAGAATTAAAGGAACGTTATGTAGAAGAAAAAGGAATACTTCTACTTCTCATCATGAAGAAGCACTCCTTTAGCCCTATATCGCTTCCAGCTTCTGTCCCATCTCCTGTTTCCATTGATAGCGTGTCTTTGCCCATTTTCTCTGCATCACTCTCTCTCTTTTCTCTTGAGTTCCCTCCCTACACTCCACCAAGGCCACCACTGTCGGTGTCACCTGTTACATCCGCAATACTCCTTCCTCTGGCCTCCTCCAACTCCTTCTCACTTGGCTCCAGCAGACCCCTCCCTCTCCTCTCTTGTCCCCTTCACCGACAGCTCCTCCTCCCTGTCCCCTGCTGAGGCCTCCTCATCTCCCTGACCTCAGATACCCACATTAGTATCTCCCCTAAATCCCTGACCTTTAGAGTCAGCTGCTTTTTCTACTTGAATATCTAAACGGTATCTCAAATGAAAACATCTAAAACAAACTCTGGATTTCCTTCCACTGCTTCCAAGCTATTCATCCTCTACCCTCATATCTATTAGCACATCTTGAAAGCTCGGCCTTCACAATATCTCACGGATCTGACCATGTCTCAACCATGTCTACCCCCACTGCCTCGATCCAAGCTACAACGTCAGTCTCTGGGTAGATGGGCAGCAAAAGCCTCCAGTGTTCAGCGTGTCCCCGGCACCCTGACCTTCTTGTTACTTCTTGAATAAGCCACCTTCACTCTGGACTCACACCTTTGGATTTGCTATTTCCTCTGCCTAGAATGTTCTTTCTCCATACCTCCCCTGGCTCCTTCTCCCACTTTTTTTTGGTTTCTGCTCAAATGTCCTTTATCAGAGAGGCCTTTCCTGGCCACCCTATTTAAAATAGCACAATCCCATCCCACCTCCATCTCCTTGTGTCTTGCCTCATTCTGCCCTGCTTGGTCCACAGTTCTTAATAGCCATCAAACATCCTTGGCATGTATCTGTTGGTCTCTCCCTGCAGATCATAAGCCCCTTGAGTGCCGGGATTTGTCTGGTTTGCTGCTGCACTACTAGCACCAAGATGAGCAAAACCTGGGCCAGGAGAAGTACTCAATAAATATTTGCAGAAAGAATGACATGCCTGAGCTAAGACTTTTTTTTTTCCCCCTTTATAAAAAGGAACACTCCTACATTCTCTGAATTCTTCAATGTCTTTGCGGTGGAGGGATGAAGTGGTGTTCAAGCGGGAAGGAGCTGTAGGCCCTTCTTCTGGGAGTCTCAGCCAACTGCAGAGAGGCTAGAGTGACAGGGGGAGGAGCACGAAGCAATGGAAACTGCTAAAAATGTTTCAGAACTTCTAGTCTGCATGGGGACCTCTTGGCCTTGGCCTTGATCCCTGATGTTTCCCATTGAACACCTTGGCTTAAAAATGGAAGGAAGGAAAAAATACTTTTGAACAGCAGCTAGATCATAAAGGAAAGTGGGCTCACTGCCATGAAAACTCCAGACAAGAAGAGCTAAGGATGTCTCATCCTCCTTCCTCTCCTCCTCTTTGGGGGCACCTACACTTATGCAACTACTGTGTCCTAATTCTAGTTCCCTTTGTCCAACCTTGTTCACCTGAATCCCCTACACAGTACCTGGTTTATCCCTAACAAAAGAAAGCATCCTTCTTCCTCTTTCCTTGGTAGCTCACAACCTTGTCTGACACAACACCCAGCATCTTGGCAGACTTTGTCTGTCTCTTTGGAAAACAAATGTCTGGAAATTATTTTAAGGCTCAACAAAGTTGCAAAATGCCTCATATCCCTTACAGGGCCCATGGGGGCTTTCTGTCATCACTTCAGTAATGTGGGGAAATAAAATACAAAGCAGAGTCCAGTAACGGGGACTTAAAGGCAGGCTCTGCCTTTGATTTGCCCGAGTCTCTAATATTGTGAGTGGAGGGCCAGGGGCCGGGGACACGATGCTGTCTCTGCCTCAGTTATCTGTAAATGAACATGAACTAATGGCTTCCTCTCTTTCCGCAGATCCTGCAGGCTTCTATTTACTCAAGGCAGCATTGTCTTTTGGTCTGAGTCTTGGATGTGTTCATATAATGCTTTCTTTGAAAATCTGTTTGGGCGCAGACCTAGGGAAGAAGCTGCCCTACCTGAGGAATAGTAAACGCTAGCGCTTCTGGCATATTCCAGAGCCTGAGAGGAGCCTCCTCCATTTCTGAGAATACTGCCAGGGATGGTGACTGTATCATGCTGTTCTGTTAGAAAATGATTCCCTGTCTTACTTTTGAGTTTATGTAACGCTGAGGGTGCTGATGTGGTTAATTTTCAAGAGAGTACTTACGTACTCGTTCTGTTACTGGTAAAACACACACACACACACACACACACACTTACATACAGAACACCTACTACGAGCCTCACACTGGGCTGGATTTGGGGATACAAAGCTGAGAAGAAAAGGCCTTGTGAATGATTGCCATCCAGTGAGAGATCAACTATTAAACCGGGGGACCAGAAGGCAGAATCGGTAGGATTTCTGGCTGGATTTTTTTAGTTGCATAATGCTGGGCTGCAAGTACAAGAGTTCAGGAGAGCAAATGTTCAGAAAAATGCTTCCCACAGCGGCAAGCCAAGGAACGACAAGGATTACTGGCCACCACTGGAAGCTACAGGAGGCGAAGAAGGATTCTTTCCCAGAGCCTTCAGAGGGCGCATGAGCCTGCCAACACATGCATTTGGGACTTGGGGCTTCAGAATAGTGAGAGAATACATTTCTGTCATTTTAAGCTATCCAGTTTGTGGTAATTTGCTTAGTATTATGAGAATAAATGTTTAAGAAGAACTAAGTGCCATAAATATATAACATAAAACAAATATACATATATATATGTATACACACACACACACAAATAATATAAATAACAAAAAGTTACCAAAAAATTTGATGAGGGAACTTATTTAAAATGCATGTTTCTGAGTCCTAGATAGTCTGATGCAGTAAGTCTGGCTTAGCAGCCAGTAATATGTTCTAGAAATCTTAGCCATCATCAGTTGATGGGCTGCTCAGCAACTCCTGACTGGAGTCAGTCACAGTTGGTCCTTAATCTTGTTCCCTGAGATATAATTCGACTTTTTGAGAAACAGAGAGAGGCCACTTTTCTTGGTTTCCACTCTTAAGTAGTCTCAAACTTCAATGGAGCCTTAAATTCCAGCTAATTAACCTGTTAGTCTTACTTAGAAGAAGTTAGTTTCCTTTGATCAGAATTGAGAAGATGGCATTGAAGACTAGAGAGGTGTTTGCCAGCTTTCTGGAAGTCTCAGATTAGGCCCTTCTGATCCCAAATTATAGAAATCAAGCCTAGCTAACCTAAACATCAGTAAGTAAGTAACAAACAAATAAGGAAATCCCAGGAAGAGCTGAACAACCAGCCTGCAGGACCCAAGGCAGATCCAGTCATTACCATTAGCAACAGGTCCAAACAATTCCCCTCACTCAACACCAGGAACTCCTAATACCTGTACTTCTCAGTTCAAACTTCCAAATCCTTCAGAGAGAAATCTTTTTGGCTCCATTTTGCTTAGAGGTCCCCTGTACCGATCAACTTTGCCTAACAAAGAATAGGGTCATGCAGTTCCAGCACAGGGGTTGGGAGCCCAACCACGTGATAGAGGCCAGTTCCTTGAGAAGGGAGACAAGAGAGTAAAAACTGCCCCAAGAAGCTTATACTCTCCTGACTCCCTTTTCCAGCTCCTACCCTGAGTTCCTCTGTGAGAACAGATCTCAAACCTTCTCCTAGGAGAGACTATTCCTACCTTCCTTGCTTAATCACACTCCATTCCAAACCAACCTATTTCTGAAATGTCTCTCAGGTCCTCTTTCTCACAGTCCTCATCCATGTTAAATTTGGATTCTTGTTCATCTTGCACACTTAGGCCCCTCTCTGGAAGGGATTCCTATAGGATCAATGAGATGATACTGCTCTTTGGATAAATGAAACCAGGAAATCAGAGCCTGTAGATCTTGGTTTGGGATATTTTTCTAGTGGCAGTGATGGGTCATGTTGAGTCATCTACACTCATCTCCCATGTGACCACTCTCACACACTGGAGAGCAAACCAGCTGACTAATGACAAAATGGGGCTTCTCCTAGTGGAAAGGCTGGGTGGCAGGGAGTGAAAAGTTAATCTAAGCACAATAGCACCTAAATGAAATGAGTTATCAGTTTTGAAAATGACATGTCTAAACCAAGTTAACTCTCTTCTGCCCAGTATTGCTTTCAAAGATGAGCCAACCACACTGTTAAAGATCAAAGCAGCTTCCTTGGGTACTTCATACTTTGTTCTTTCCCCATAGACAATACCCTAGCTATCATGTACTGAAACAGCAGTTATAACAAAACAGCTCTTCAGACTCATGTAAATTTGGCGTGCCAGGGTGGCTCAATTCGTAAAGCATCTGACTCCTGATTTCTGCTCTGGTCATGATCTCAGGGTCATGGGATTGAGTCCCGCATTGCATCAGGCTCCATGCCTCCCCCCGCTCATGTTCTCTCTCTAAAATAAATAAATTAGGGGCGCCTAAGTGGTTCAGTCCATTAAGTGTCTGCCTTCTGCTCAGGTCATGATCCCAGGGTCCTGGGATCAAACCCCACGTCAGGCTATCTGCTCAGCAGGGTACCTTCTTCTCCCTCTCCCTCTGCCCACGTCTGCTTGTGCTTGCTCTCTCTGTCTCTCTCAAATAAAATCTTTTAAAAAATTTAGTTAACTATTTTTTTTTAAAGCATGTCAAGGTGCCACAAAACTGGATTTTTAGAAAAAACATAATGGAAATGCTTAGCTTACACTGACTGTGGGCCTTGGGGGGCAGCTATATAACCTCTCTGTGACTGTTTTCTCATCAGTGAGATGGTATAATAATAGTCCCTCCCTCAGGGGATTGTTGAGATGATTAAATAAGTATAAAAAAATTAGAGCAGTTCCTGGCATGTGGCAAGTGCTCAATAAATGTTAGCCATTATAACCATTTCCTGACATCCTCAGGTAAGGTTTGATATGCCTAGTCTCTCTGAAAGCATCCTGCATGGTAAATATTAGCTTGTATCTTTTTTCACCCATTGATGAGGACATCAGGTGGGAGCCCCTTCATGCTTGCATGTCTAACACTCAAGGAACAAATGATGTTGGATGGATGTGTGAATGGCTGCTGGAGAACCAGGGTGACATTAGGACTGGGATGCAATAAGAATTGTGACCCCCAAGTTTCTTCAGCCTATGAGAAGAGTGAATGTGTTCATTGGAGGGTTTGTCCAAAGGTCATAAAAAGAGAGTGGAGAGGACTAGTTGGAGTTTTGTGTGACCTTGGGAATGTTGTGTAACCATGCTCAGGCTCAGTTTCTGATCCAGAAGTGTGGAATGGGACCCAAGCATTCACATTTCTAACAAGTTCACAGGGTGATGCTAAAGATACTGCTCTGGAAGTCACACTTTGAGGACCCCCTATTTGTATCTTTTCTCTTCTAAGATCCTAGTCTTCACTTATGGTCACTTAGAAAAGGATCCATATCTATTAGTGAATTAATTTTGCTATAGTGGGATGAGCCTGGACTTTGGAGGCAGGCCCACAGACCCTGCCCTTTGATGCTGAACCAGAATCTTCCCTTCTCTCAGCCTCCATTCCTCATCTGTAAAAGTGGAATCATAATCCCTATCTCATATAACTAAATAATGTGGGTAATAGGCCTAGACCATATTGGATATTCAATGGATATCAATTTATTTAACTCCATTCCCTTTCCTGATGTGTAATAGGCTGATTACCATTCAAAGTGTTAACCCTTCCAGGAATGCCCAGGATGACAAGAACAATTGCTAACTTTTATACAAGTCTTTACATTTATAAAAATAAGTTAATGAACATTATCTTCTGAAGGAAGACCAAAATGTACATTTTTAACTAAAACACAAGATAATTTCCTTATGCACAAAAATTTGACAACAGCTAATATCTCATTTAATCTTCACAGCCTAAAAGACAGCATTATTAATCCAATTGTATAGATGAGAAATGGGATCCAAGACATTAAGTGACTTGCCACAATAACCCAATGACACCATCCCAAACTTCTGGCTTATAAACCCAGTTCTTTAATACAGCAATAAAAATCTTTACTGGTGGTATTTTAGGCATCAGGGACTGGAAAGTGTAGCAGATGTTTTTGCCCAGAAAAAGTATTTTTGGCCTCACCTGATGCCTGATGTGTGATTTGCAGGGAGATTTGGGAGGCTGCTTGGTCAGTTCATGTTTGATATTGTCCAAGTATGTGGCAACTGTACTCTTAAGATAAGGAAGGAAACACCTGATCCAGGTGTTCTGTGGCCTTTCAACTCTGAATGGCTGAGCAAGTGCCAATTGGCTTTCTGGAATGAAATACTTAGTGACCTTGTTAACAGAGAAGCTTCCTCCTTTTCCATTCCTCCTTTGATTGCTCAAGCCTTCATAAGGGAAGAATGCAATTGCTCCTAAATGTGGAAAAATCTTTAAAAATCTGGAAAAATCTCAACCAAGGAAAGAACAAATCTTGGCTTGGAGCTTCATGAACGGGTATGGCCATCAGCCAACACACTACCAGTTGGGTTATTTATACAGCAGAAGGAAATCATTTACTTGTAAGCTACCTCCTTTCTGCTTCTCCTAATCCAAAAATGTCCCAGAAACCAAAAAGTTGAGTTGAAATTAATGAAACAAAATATTTAGTAGACATCTACATAGCTTCATAAAAGCAAAATTCCTTGCACTTACCCCTATTAGACTCTTACTGTTTAAGTGGCTTTTTTTTTTTTAAGATTTTATTTATTTATTTGACAGAGAGAGATCACAAGTAGGCAGAAAGGCAGGCAGAGAGAGAGGGAGAAGCAGTCTCCCCGCCGAGCAGAGAGCCCAATGTAGGGCTCGATCCCAGGACCCTGAGATCATGACTGAGCCGAAGGCAGAGGCTTAACCCACTGAGCCACCCAGGTGCCCCTTAAGTGGCTATTTTTAATTGAGACAGACCTGCTTCTCTCTTTGACCTTCCCATCCCAGAACATCACTTGCTTCTTGGAAACTCCTCTTATGCTTATCTGTAAGGAATGTCCCTCAGGCTACTATGGAGATTTTTTATATTGAGTAAAGGATGCTTGAGAGTGAAACCTAACTATGGACAAGGGCACTGAAACTAGCTGTGACAGAAATAAATACTCAAGCACAGAGTTTGAAACAGTTTCTTATACTTAAGGACATTCTGACCTCCGTGGTTGTGGCAGCAAAATCAAGTAAGCCAAAAATTTCCCTATGTGCTTTGGGAGGGAAATCCCACTTTCTCATTTTAAAAAATGCAGTTTATCTCTTTTTGCTTCTAATTAGAAACAGAACATGATTTTTCTTGATGTTGAAATCCCAAGAATTCACAATAAGCCCTACGGGGACTATGACACCTGTAAGTCAGCAGTAAGATCTGCTGTTTACGGAAAAGAGCTTGAATAGTGTTATTTATACTAGGCTGTGAAATACTTTAGGGTTCAAATCAACTTTATACCCTCCTTTCACAGGTGAGCATGAGCCTTGATTATGGGCAGTAACGACTCCCAGGGCAGCCAGGAACTGTAAAAGAAACCATTTTTGCATTAAAGACAAGGCTAATATGTAGTGTTCACAGACTATGCTGCAGTCAAATCAGAAGTATTAAAACCAATTTCTTCAATCTAGTGAAAGAACCAAAACAAGAGTTTTTATAAGCCTGGTGAGAAAATGAACACAGAGGTGCCTCCAGGGAATATTCTTAAAATCACAAAAATACAAATCACAAACCATTATTTTCTTTACACACCGTGAATTTCTCTGGTTGGGAATGGAAGTTTCGAGAGGTGTACCAACCAGTTCAGTCATTTGATATCCAAAGTAAACGTTGGCTCTTTGATGTGGACAAAGCCACTGGTCTTGACCCATCTCCCTACACGTGTGCTCTTTCTTTGCCAGCTGGAATTCTGAGTCAGGGAAGCCAAGAGGTGAGTCAGTGTCTTTCTCTTTTGGTTTTAGCACAATTTTACGTAGTGCTAGACCTATCCTAAATTGCAATATAAAATTACTGGGCTTGAACTCCAAACACAAGTGAATCTGATGTATGCCATGAAAAAGAAGACAACAGTGGGAAGACTAGGTGCTGGGAGAATACAAACAATTGATGTATAATCCTGAAGTGTGAGCAACAGATTCATTTATCCACCCATTCATCTATTCAAGGAGTACTTCTGGTCAGAGGGGCACTGTATAACCCCAAGGCATGCCATTACAGAGGGTAAGGCTCTAGGGGAACAAGGGACAGTCTCTGCCTTCAAGGAGCTCTCAGTGCAGTGGAAGAAAGGCAAAGTGGTCAGGGAAATACAATACAGAGTGGAAAGTCATAAGACAGAACAGTTAGCATGGGTGGACCTGGAAGGTGGGCATTTACCCAGCCTCAGGGGATCAAAGGCAGCTGCTTGGAGAAGGCTGCACCTGAAAACACTCTGAAGAGGCAGACAGGATCCAACCAAGCTATGAAGAGAAGGGACAACCGTCCAGGGTGAAGACACTACACATGCAAAAGTGAAGGGATGAGGGAAAGAAGGTGGGCTATTCAAAGTAATTTTGGGTCAGCTGAATAGATAGAGGAAAGATAAAATTGCCAAGAAAAGAAGAGGAGAGAAGCGGAAGGGAAAGGGGGAAAAGAAGGAGGAGGGAAAGGATGAGGAGAACAGGAGAGGAGAGGGGAGAACATAGCCAGTGTCCAAAGCTGACTTGGTTCTTAGCTTTCCCATGGCCAGCTGATCAGCTTCCCTGGATCTCAGCATGTGGATTTTTTTCATTAGCACATGATCACATTGTGCCTTACAATCAAAGGAATTCTAATATTTGGGGCTCTTGATACTCAACTTACTTAAATGCAATTAGGATTTTCTTTCTTTTTTAAAATCATGTGGCTAAGTATGTGATTTCTAAGGGGTAAATCAGTGATTGCCATTTTGAGACTCGGTTTGGACAGCTACTCAGGACTGGAGGTAGAAACAGCTAGTGTTACTCTTTTATTTACTGCCACTCTATTAAACACTCTCTCTGCTACTCACTGGCTGGCGTCGGCTCCCTTGAAGAAATACTTGCTCTATAGTCCTCCGTTTTGGTCTTGAGGCTCAACAGTTAGGCATCCATCTACTCGATAATTAGGGGAAATTGGGTTGCAAAGCCAGATATCAACCTAATGATCAACATACTCTAGTGGGAAAAGTGCTACAAAGGCGGTTTTAAAAAATAAGTAACGAGGCAAGCCTTATGTCTTCCTGGACAACAACTCTCTTAATAACTCCTTTACCTAAAAAACCTAGCTCAATGAATAATAAGTGTTTAATAATAATAATAACAAACATAGTTTAACCCTATGTTGGAGAATTCATTCATTTCCCTCCACTTTATAACTTCCTGTTCAATCATTGTCTATTAATTTTTTTCATACCACACTCAGAAACCGATAACACAAAGTTACCAAGCATAAACATCTCTAACCTACCTCTTTCTTGCAGTTTTGTTCCTCATTTTTCTTCCCACTTCCCCTTTGGGAGGATTTTTCTCTCTTTCCTAAATGGGCTCAAGCCCACAATTAGCCCTCTGAAAGCTTGTGCGGGATCTTATTTTCAAACGTTTTCTCACGCAAAATGCCTTTAGGGGTCTAATCTCAACACAGTGATCTCCAAAAATATGTTGGCTATTTTTGGGAGAAAAAAGAAATTCTAAGAAGTCTGGTTACAAATCAGCAGTGGGCTCTATAAACAGTCATAGCCATAAACAAAAAAACAGAAAAATTTTCACTTGTACCCTACTTGGTACTAAATATCACTCTTTAGTTTCTTAGCCACACTTCCTAATTATAAATCTTCTATTAAAAATGTCAATATACCACTGGGGTCGTTAATGTCAGACTGTTGTCTGCTTAATATTTTCTTATTACCAGCCCTTTTTTGTCCATTCCATCATCCCTTTGCCTCTATGCCAAATGGGTTGTGCCCAAGGCCTTAAAACTGAGTGTCTAGCAATCAGATGTTGTCTCCTCTGTTCATCTTACTGACAGCCCTGAGGGACCCTGTCACGCTTCTGCCGGAGCCCTCCACATTCCCTTGAGTGAGCTGTTTCCCATGCTCTGTGAACCACACTCTATCTCTACTTCTCCCTGGAAGTTTCAATTCTTAAAACTTGGTAAAACTGAATCTCTTCTTCATTTCCCTCCAACAAACTGAATTCCTCTCTAGGGGTACACTTTTCTCCCAGAATGTTGTGGGGTTTTTTTGTTTTGTTTTGTTTAGCCTTGTCTCTTAGTCTTTTTGCTTCCCCCTTTGTAGGCTTTGTTCTCACCTCAAGCCCATTTTGCATGTGGACAAGATACAGGCTAATTCTCTTTCTCTGACTTTTTTTTCATATCTTAAAAAAAAAATGGGTTCTGCTTATTCAGGTATTTTCAAAATATGTTTAAGCAATGGTCATCCCTGAGTATGGAATGGAGGTGGTTTGGGGGTAAGGATTGGGAGGGGAATGGGGCACACTTACATTTTTACTTGTTTTTTCTTAAGGTGTTCATAGTGATGTACTATTTTTTTTAAGATTTTATTTATTTATTTGACACACAGAGAGTGAGAGAGCACAAAGAGGGGGAGGGGCCAAGGGAGAGGGAGAAGCAGATTCCCTGCTGAGCAGGAAGCCTGCCGAATGTGGGGCTGGATCCCAGAAGGCAGATGCTTAACTGACTGATGACACCCAGGCATACCAGTGATGTACTATTTTTGAAATTTAAAAATATTTCTTTTACTCAAAAATACCTTTACATTGTTCAGAAGGAAAAAATACTCTAAGATTATGGTTAGCAAGTTTGTCATAGTTAAATAGTTATTCATTGAAAAGAGGAGAACACAGATAATGAGAGACTGTGTATCTCAGGGAGACAGTATTGTTCAAAGTCAGCATTCCCCTCACTTGTGTTTCAGCTGTGAGCATAAGACCAAGTTCTGTGAGTACTACAGTATAAAGGCTGAGCATAGAGACAGTGCATATAATTATGAAATAAAACTACATAAGTTATTTGGATGTATTTTTAGGAACTTCTGATTTAAAAGGAAAATGTGCCTCTCAATTTTTCCTCTACGTAGTTTGATATATTCAGAAAGTTTTCAAAATCAGCATATGTTGCTATTGTAGTTAAACACATACACACATGCACACACGCACACTCACTCACACGAAATTCCCATTCTACCGAGGTTGATAAACTTAATCAGGTTTCTTCCCCAACACCTAGCACCGGGGTATGGTATTTGCCAGGGTCCCTGCAGGGACCTAGCGGGTAAAGGGCCCTGTGATGCAGTCCAAACAGGGCAGACTCCTGGGGCAGAGAGCAGAGCAGTGAAGAGTAAAGAAAAGACACAGAGCGAAGAATGAGAACTCTTCAACACAGGTGTGAGGACTAGGTTATTTTAGTAGCTATATTTTTATAGAACATCATATTTAAGTGTTGAAGCATGTATTTTAAAACTCTGTCACAGCCATTATATATGACACAAATAAATATGCCTTGTGGGTCTAAGTGGCTGGGTGCTGGCAACCAGATTTGCCCA
>ML102332.1:11606-39354 GCA_003697995.1 Taxidea taxus jeffersonii | reverse complement strand
TTTTTTTTTTTTATTCCCCACACTACATACATATGTAACATTTCCCAGTATACCATCTTCTACCAATTTATTTAAAAAAAAAGAAAAAGTACATAATCATTCTGCAGCTGTCAGAAGCGCCTGGAAAAGCCCAAGAGTTCAGTATGAAAGGTGCTGTTAGGTTGGGGAAAAACACCCTGGCTGCCACAGATGGCTCATTTTCACAATAGACCTGAGGTTTTAAAAACAAAAAACAACAACAACAAAAAAACTAGTTGTTTTGCCTGCAGCATAAACAAGGAATATTCTCCTTGAGAAAGAGGAACTGGCTTTGCAGAGATGAGGCTCCAATCTCTCTTGCTAAATTCTGACACTAAAAAGAAACACATATGGGTACATCCACAAATGTTCACATGGCAGGGGAGCAAGTCTGGGGTAGTTGCATCAAAAGCTTGACTTTACATTGTTTTTTCATGGTGGTGTCAGTCCTGTTTTAGAAATTAACAATAATATTTTTATTGTAAAAGTAACATGTTCATTCCTAAAAATTTGGGAAATAAAGAAAAATCTGCCCATAATTTCACCATCCAAGGATGATTACAATAACTCTTTGGTATATTTCCTTCCAGTCTTTTTTCTGTATGTGTCTAAACAAAAAAACACATATATACACATATATTTACATATACATATATGTATAATTGACATACACATATTCCCTGAATATATTTAAAATAAACATATGCATTGTGTACCTTATACATTAAGGTATATTTTCTGTGTATCTATTACAAACACATATATTTCTTTTTTTTACATCATTGAGCAGTATTATATATATATGTATATATACCTACTTCCATATCTTTCTTTTATTACTTAGTATTGTAATTATAACAGGAACAATCTCCCTTATCAATAATCATTAGTTACACTCGCTGAGCATTTTTAATGATCACATACTATTCCATTACGTATACACATCATAGCTTGTTCGATAAGTCTTCTTATCTGTAAAAAATGTTGCCAGAGTTTTTTTGTTTTGTTTTCTGTAGACAATGCTTCATTAGCCATCCTTATATTTAAATCTTTGGCTATATCTCTAATTCCTTAAATTATCATATAAAGAGGGATCCCAGCTTAAAATACTTTTTAAGACTCTTGGGGCACCTGGGTGGCTCAGTTGGTTAAGCGTCTGCCTTTGGCTCAGGTCATGATCCCGGGGTCCTGGGATCTTGAGTCCCACATCTTGCTCCCTGCTCAGTGGGAAGCCTGCTTCTCCCTCTTCCAATCCCCCTGCTTGTGTTTCCCCTCTCACTGTCTCTGCCAAATAAATAATTTTTAAAAATCATTTTAAAAAATTCTTAAAAATAACTTTTTAAAAATTAAAAAATAATTATTTCTTAAATATTTTTTTAAAAATAAAATTTTTTTTAAAATTTTATTTATTTATTTGACAGAGAGAGATCACAAGTAGGCAGATAGGCAGGCAGAGAGAGAGGAGAAATCAGGCTCCCTGCCAAGCAGAGAGCCCGATGCAGGACTCCATCCCAGGACCCTGAGATCATGACCTGAGCTGAAGGCAGAGGCCTAATCCACTGAGCCACCCAGGTGCCCTAAAAAAAAAATTTTAAGACTCTGAATATATTGCTAAATACTTTACCCAAACAAATTCTGTTCACAGAGGTTAAGAAATATCAAGGCATGTGGCAACAGCATCAATTTGGTACAAAGATTGTAACTTCATAATTTTTCATAATTTCATGAAGACTTTGTCAAGTCTACTGGGAGTAAACCCAAATGGAACTATTCTATAGCTGACAATTGTAACTCTACAATGATCACCCAGATTTTAGACTGAGTATTTTATCATAGCCTCAACCCTTCAAAAATGGCATTCATGGGGGCACTTGGGTGGCTCAGTGGGTTAAAGCCTCTGCCTTCAGCTCAGGTCATGACCCCAGGGTCCTGGGATAGAGCCCCACATCGGGCTCTCTACTCAGCAGGGAGCCTGCTTCCTCCTCTCTCTCCGCCTGCCTCTCTGCCTACTTGTGATCTCTGTCAAATAAATAAATAAAATCTTTTTTAAAAAATGGCACTTATGTTCTACATCCTGGGGTTTTTAAAAAGATTTTATTTATTTATTTGACAGAAAGAGAGAGATATTGAGAGAAAGCACAAGCAGGGGGAGAAGCAGAGGGAGAAGGAGAATTAGGCTCCCCATTGAGCAGAGAGCCGGACATAGGGCTTGATCCCAGGACCCCAGGATCATGATCTGGGTCAAAGGCAGATGCTTAACTGACTGAGCCACCCAGGCAACCCTTACATTGTTTCTAATCACTACCTTTTATTTAGAAATACATCTCCACTAATTACTTCTTAATGTCATAATTTTCTGAATCTCCTCACTGTCAGGACCTTCCACAAGAGCAAATAGCTTTATTAGAAGGACACAGAAAATGTCCTTGTTTATCCTAATACACAGAATATTCTGAGCTCACCTGATGAATTAATAAGTATCCTTCAGGAGATAACATATTCTCCTAGCTCTCATGCTCCACCCTAATATCTCCCTTGAAATACAAAGTAATCTGACAATTAGGCAGAACATTTTATGGTGTATCTGTGTGTTTTTAAATGCTGGCAGTGGGATGTCATTTTGTCCCTTTATCTAGTGGCTTAAAATCCAACATCTGTATAAATATACTGCTGAGTGATTGTAGTGATCAATATTATCTTTATCAAGGCCAATGAAGCAGTGAGCATATAGCTACTCAGGGTCCCACGTGGATGTGCATGGAGTTGGATTTGAACCCACAGTCTCCATATTTCCAACTCTAGGCAATTGAGCTACTCTCCACCCACCCCCCCACCACACATATACATAATGCCCAGGATGATCTATGCTCTTATGTAGAAAATTTGATGGATAGAGACAGCTCAAGCACTAAACTGGAACCCCAAATCAATAAACATAAAGACTGGGTGTTCACAAATTGGCAGCCATTTAATTCCCCTGCTATTAATGCTTTTCTTCCAGACATGAGCAGTCTGTGTACCTGTGAAGTTTGCCCTTGAAGCTGCTTCAGTGGGCCAAAGGAGGCACCCTTTTCTCCTAGTACTTCAAGTAATCTTCAGTGGGTATTTATTTCAAAACTTGGTGAAGACTCCTATATCTAGCCAGCTGGCATTCATTGACTGAAAGGAAGACTTCATGCCATTCTATTTATTAAAGTTTATTATTACAGATATTTAAAAATATTCACAAATATTGAGAACATAATAAACTTCTATATGCCTATCATTCATTTTCAACTTTTCTTATGGCTCACGCCTTTAGTTTTAAGGGTGATTCCAATTGATTCTCTGGAAACAATGGGCACCCTCTTGAGGGTGGCATTACAAAGTTCACAGTGCTTAGGACATCTGTTATGGGGTTTTCCTCATCCCCGTATGAGATGCAACCACCTGATCGGTTTGTTAAAGTAAAACACCTAAGACTCCATGTTGCTTCCTGACATCCAATTCTTGGGCAGCCCCATTGGCTCTACCTCCAAAGTCTATCTCCTATCTGCCCACGTGTCCTTATCTCCACTGCTTCTTCCACAGCATGAATCCTCATAAGCTTTTCTGTCCTAATTACTGCAATATAATGTAATGTAATATAATGTAATATAATGTCAGCTCCACTGTGATCCGGTCCCCACAAGGCAATCCAATTACGTCATCCTCCTGCTTACAACTCTCCATGACCATTTCCACTGATCCATGTAGCCAGTACGTTCTTTTACAAACATAAAAAGACCAGGGCATTCCACTTCTCAAAATCCTCCAATAGCTTTCATTGCACTTGAAGTCAGACTCCTTGGCCTGCACTTTCTACATACCCTGAACTTGCTACCATCCAGAAGTAAATTTCCAGTCCACCTTCATTTTGCTCACTGTACTCCAGCTGTACTAGCTTTCCTTTAGTTACTTGAACATATCAAGTCACACTCCATCCACCTCAGGACCTTTGCACTTGTTTCCCATCGCTTACCCTGTATCCCAGATCTTCCCTGTTAACCCCTTCCTGTCATCCAGGAATCATCCCATTTAGCACCTCCAAAACTAGCTCCCCAGCTCCAATACATTATTACTTATGAAATTATCTTATACTGTATGCTTTTTATCCTTCCACCTAACAGCTCTATGAAAGAAGACACCTTTTTCTGCCTTATCCACCACTATATCTGAAGTTTCTGGAACAAGGTAGGTCATGGGAACAGTATGAAAATTTGTTAAAGGAAAATGAATGAATGAATGAATGAATGAAACAAAAAGGAACTTCAAAATCTTATTGTAAGAAACTTATAGGTAACAGCTGCTTTTCCGAATGAGAAATGTAAACTTAATAACAGAGCAAGTAGACTTACAAGCTCTCCTGGGGGGCTTTGGTAGGTTGTGTGGGACCACTGAAAATTCTAGAGAAGAACGGCCTCATATAGAGACAAAGCCAACAATTTAAGTTAGCAAAGACTATAGAAAGGCTCCTTTAATCCCTAGATAATAATCCTCCCTGCCTCCCCCTGCCTAATTCTCCTGTTATCAGAGGAGTGACTGGGTAAAATGTATGCCCAGTGGTCCCTTGAGTACACACATCATGTGTCCTACCTCTTAATAACCTCCCAGCTCATAATGCAGTTCCATTTTCCCATCACTCTGCACTCCCTAATTCCTGACAGGGTTACTTTGACTCCCATCTTGCCCCTGAAATATATCTCTCCACATATGTACCCTAATTCTCAGCTCCCATTCTCAGTCATCATTCTCTTTGGTCCTATCACCATTTCCTACAACTGACCACTTCATTCTTGGGGAACCTCTCCGTTCCAACAATCTTCACAGCATTGAACTTCTAGCTATCTTTCTACTATTATATATTCCCTCTCCTATGTACTGAATCTCTATCCTTGACATTCTCCAAGGTTTACATCTTAGCCCTCTTCTTTACTCGGTCTAGTGTGTGTTATCCACATCCTAATTACGGCGTGAAGCCATCTATTTGGATAGCCTAACAATGAGTCCAAATCTTCCAACTGAGCTCATCTTTTCAGAATCAGCTTTCCTTCCAGATTTTCCTATATCCAATGTTATATTTAGTCATTCAGTTAAAAAAAAAAAGTGTCCCAGTTTGCTCAGTCTTCTCCTAACTTTTCCCACCAAAACATTCCATTTTAATTTTTTTTTAAAGATTTTATTTTATTTGACAGACATAGATCACAAGCAGGCAGAGAGAGAGAGAGAGAGAGGAAGGGAAGCAGGCTCCCCGCTGAGCAGAGAGCCCGATGTGGGGCTCGATCCCAGGACTCCGACATCATGACCTGAGCTGAAGGCAGAGGCTTTAACCCACTGAGCCACCCAGGCGCCCCATTCCGTTTTAATTTTATTGTATTGTTTATTTAAGCCCCTTCCTGTATCATAATCAATTAATCCTCCTATTTCCCTTCTTTTATCTGTTCTAGTAATTCCAGCCAAGTTAACCTCGAAACATGCTTTGCCCACACAACAACTGTATCTCTCAACTACTAACTTTGGCTGCCCTGCCCTAAGTGATCCCACCTCTGGTCATAGCATTTGCTGTCTTCATCACTCCTTAAATGCATTCTTTGAACACATTCTCTCTCATGCTATCCTGTGTGGCGTGTGTATTCCCAACCAGACAGAGACCCTCAGAAAGGAAGAGATGTAGTAATTATAGCTAACATGTATTGGGTACCAATAAGGTTCCACGCACCCTGCCAAGTGCTCTATATTTATTTTCTCATTTAATTAATAATAGCACCTACGTCCCAGTGACATGGCACTGCTTTATCCCCATGGCATGGAGCAAATAAGGATTTAGGTCACCCAACCACTCATTGATGGAGCCGGGTGGGGACCTGTTCCCCTAACTTTAAGACCTGTGTTCCCAGCAAAACTGTCTAGGTGCCGAGTGTGGTACCCATTCGGAGAAGACGCTTAATAAATGCTAATGATAGTAACATTCAGCATCCCAACAGAAAGATGGGGACACTTGGTAAGTGCTGGAGGGGTCCTCAGGACAGAGCAGAGGGCAGGAAGAGGCAGGACCGCGTTTGCCTCATTCGTTCTCCAGGGGAGCGCATGTCCCCGGTCAATGGAGCAACTGCTGTGATTTACAAGGTTTCTGATGAAGAGTTCCTTGCCTCCAGGACGCAGTAATAGGAGCACCTGTTCCCGAGCCCCAAAGGGTGCAACTGGAGCTTTCTGTGCGAGGAGGATTGTTCCGGGAGCGCGACATCAGAGTCGTGCAGCGTCGCCCTTGTCACTGGGCCAAGGAGCCGACCAGCTGAAGCTGAGATGCCAAGGAACATTCTGTCCAGGCAGTGTGCATGTTAAGATTCCCAGAAAGAGAAAGAAACGTCGGATGAGAAGCTGAGGCAAGATTCTCCAGGCTTGTACAAGGCATTTAGCTTTTAGTTGTTATAAAAATGAAAATAATTGTGAAAGCAGGGAGAAATCCGCAGCTGCTCGGGGCTATTCATACCATAAGAGATCCCACCAGGCCCTCTTTATTGTTGCAGTTTTGGCAAATTATTTTCTTATCACACACAACCTCCTCACTTCTGTTCCTGGATAAGCACTTAGGCTCATAAAGCTGTGGGTCAGCCACAGTTGAGCATCCTGCTTGCAGAACAGCCGGCCGTGGGGAGCTGGGGAGCTCGGGAGCCCGCCCCTCCGCAAAGCAGCAACTGGAGTCCATAAAAAGCTGGCCCCCGCCGGGTCCATCAGTGGCTCGGGATCTGTGAGGTAGGGGTCGGCCTGGATCACCCGCCCCCTCTGCCGAGCCTCACTCGCCAGGACGACCGCTCTGCAATGGTCTGGGGCCAGGGAGTACCTTCCTGGGTGCGAGCGCGCCGGCAGGTGCACCAGCCCGTGCCCTGCTGCACCGGGCTGGGCCGCCGCGGCCAGAAGGGGCCGGGTGCCCACCACACATGTGTGCTGGACAAATGCGCTGGCATCTCCGGCGTGGGCAGAGAGCATGCCGCTCCCATTATCCCGGCCCATTAGGGAAGCAATTGGAAAAAAAACATTTAGCAATTTGGACAGGAGTGAGGCTGCAGAATGGCTCGTTTCTCTGTGACAGCCTGCCACGGACAGATGAAAGGGAAGGCTTATAACAAATTTTCATTACCCCCAAATAAAAAAGCAACAGCAGGCAAAGCAAGGGCTTTGAGGCTGAGAGGTGGGGCCAGAAATCCACCCAGAAGACCACAAAGGAGCCTCAGCAAAACAAATCAATCACTCTCTCCAGTTACTTCCACTGGCAGAGTGCGGTTCATGCAAATGGCAATCAGGCCTGTCAGCCTGTCAGGCTTTGGCCTTCAGCTCCTTGCCTCACACTATTCATTAAGTGCACCAAAACACAGCCTGCAGGGCTCTCCCCTTGCTCAATGCCCTTGCTCACCTTCCCTCAACCTACGGCCCACAGGAACACCCACCCCCTAGCTAGGAGGCAGTGATTGCAAGATTTGGTCAAGGAGAGCGACAGGGAAATTGCAAACAGCACCAGGGTCTTTGCATTTTGCTTTGCTTCCAGCTCGAGTTAGCACCGGGTGGAAATCAGACCTCAGATTCAGAAGTGCAAAGGGTCTTGTGGGGCTCCCAGAGGCTCAGGGCTGCCGTTCTCCCACCCCCAAGTCAAGCTGTGCGGAGAGAGTCCAGGACACCCACTAGGCACAGACCCCAAATGAAACCCCAGCCTCTGCATATCCCACACAAGTCCCACGGCCCACTCCTGCTCTAATGAGTCTGGCTGCCCACAGAGCTGTATAATGCATTGCGCCTTTGACCTTATTAGAAGACAACTACACAAATACCGTCTTTTCCTGGCCTGGGTGTCTGTCCGCAGGTATCCCCAGCACGTTTACCAGGGCAGATAAAAATGAATTGTGGCAAAGGGGTTGCAGGCTGGATGTTGAATAAGACCGGGGCTGGAATAGAGAGGTGTTCCATCCCAGGATTTCTCAAAACCCCAGGTCTTTCATTATCAACCGCTTCAAAAACACATATTATTAAACATCTGGTTTTTAGTGACATCCAAGACTGCACAGAGTATGGAATAAATGGGATTTGATGCGTGTGTGTGTGTGAGGTGGGTGTTTAAGGATTGCTCCCCATTAGAATGCTGGTGTTGACAGCTAAAGGAAAGAGTCCGCTCACAGCCCCAAGAATATCAAGACAAGGCTCTAGTGTTACCATTTCTATTTGCATGAGATTAAACTAGTTTGTAAAGAAACAGCATATAAAATGTATAAAGATGTCTTAGTCTCCCTAATAGGACATATGTCAAATGTCAAGGACTTGTGATGTTTGTGGTGCATACACACAGTTAACTACACAGCTCAGACGGAGAGTTTCCCTGAATGGCCGAGTGATCTGAAAAGGGTTCGCTCAGGACAGGAACAAAGATTTGTTGAGTGCCTTCAGTGTGCCAAGGCCCTTAGATAAGTCCTGTTTTTGAATGATAAACCGAGGCCCAAAAGGGTTTCCTAACTCGCTCAAGGCTCTACAACCAGAGAGGAGCAGAGGCAGAAGGGAGAGTGCAGTTTGGGGGAGGACAGAGGATTGGCAGGAAACAACCAGAGAGCCAAGGCGCAGAGACTTAGAAAATCTAATTCTGCCCCTACGCACCTCCTCTGTCCCAAATACCAGCCCAGACACCAGGAGTGACAAAGAAGCAGAAGAAATTCTCCTTTAAGGAGCTTGAGATCAAGACGCTATTAAGAGGCACCACTACCATGAAACACCATGGTGAATGACAGAGGGGATCAAAGAATGAAGAGATGATAACTGGGATGGGAAAAATATGTTTGAAAGGCAGTGGTAGGTGGGTGTGAAGGAGGTACTGGCCAGAAATTTCTCTCTGCACCCAAGGATCCCATGCTGTTATTAAGGGAACTGAATACTGACCTTTCCAATTTCCTCAAGCTTTCCCAGTGCAATAGACTAGACGCACTTGTGGGGGGGGGGGAGGGGGGTGGGAAGGAAGCGGAAATCAGCTTAAGGCTAAGAATTCTTGAAACAAACTCAGTGTCCATCTGTGAATGAAAACGTGGTGTACGCATACAATGAAGCATTTGGTCATAAAAAAGAATGAAATCTTGCCATTTGCAACAACATAGATGGACCTTGAGGGTATTACATTAAGTGAAATAAATCAGAGAAAGACAAATACCGTATGATTCCACTTACATGTGAAATCTAAAACAAAACAAAAGACCAAAAATATAAAACTGAACTCATACATACAGAGAACAGATTGGTTTTGAGGCATGGGCTAACAGGGTAAAAGTGATCAAGCGGTACAAACTTCTAGTTAAAAAATAAGTAAGTCCTGGGGATGTCATGTACAGCACAGCATCAATAGTCAGTAACACTGTATTGTGCATTTGTAAGTTGCTGAGAGAGTAAATATTAAAAGTTCGCATCATATGGAAAAAAAATCATAACTATGCATGGTTATGGATGTTAATCAGACTTACTGTGGTGATCGTGTCACAATATATACAAATATTGAATCATTAGGCTTCACACCTAAAACTAACATAATGTTCTACATTAATTATATCTCAATTAAAAATAAATAAATGGTAATGGAGGGGGAAAAAGAATTTTTTTCAGGAGTGTGTTGCATCTTCGCCAAGAAAATGGCACCACTCTCTGTTCTTCCTGAGCTTGACACGGTCCCTGGACAGATGAAAAGAGTAGCTTTAAGTCAACACGTTAGTGAAGAGACAGACTGTGTTTTGCAGGGTGTCGCTTGCTGAGTGGGGAATTTCAGAACCGAAGATTTGTTTGCCCTGTTCATTTCAGCCTGGTCTGCTTCATTCATAGACATTGGTTTGGGCCCAGGATGGAGGGAGACGACCTGGCATTAGTGATCCACTGGTCACCCAGAGAATAAGCTCTGCTGTTTTTACAAATAATCTGCAGGCCATGGATTTTAGAATAAACCATTGACTTCCATAGTCAACATTTTCATGACACCTCTCTTCCTACTTTGAGGAATATTGAAATGATGAATAAATTCAAGCTCACAGAACACAGGGCCTAAGAGTGCTCTCTGGCTAAAACTATGTATAAGAGAACCAATAAATCAATATTCAATGTCTTCAACAAGTTTGTCAATAGTTGTAAGGTGTGAGTAGTAACATTCTCTTGTAAAGCCCCCTGATACACTCTTTCATTCACTTCCCTTTACTACCTGAACTCAGTGTGAAATGTTATCCCCATTACAGGTCCGGGGTGACAACACAACTTACCCATTGTCACATAGTTGATAAAGAACAAAACTTGAGGGGCGCCTGGGTGGCTCAGTGGGTTAGAAGCCGCTGCCTTCGGCTCAGGTCATGATCCCAGGGACCTGGGATCGAGCCCCACATCGGGCTCTCCGCTCTGCGGACAGCCTGCTTCCTCCTCCCTCTCTGCCTGCCTCTCTGCCTACTTGTGATCTCTGTCTGTCAAATAAATAAATAAAATCTTTAAAAAAAAAAAAAAAAGAACAAAACTTGAGCCCAGGGTTTTGTTTTTTGCTTTTTTAAAAAATAAAATAATTATCCTGTTTTTTGAGGGTCAAGACTCACCAAGAATGGTACACTCATTTTCTCTTATCTTTACAGTTATGTACCCAGAAGCTTATGATCACCCTTGAGGTACAGCTGAGGAATGGAAGCTCTAAGAGGAAACTTGAGTTCCCCAGATGGAGCAGCCCATGGTGGGTGCTAGGATGTGGGAAGATGTGAGTGTGAAGTCCTTAATGATCTAGAAGGCTGACTGCAGGGCCATGCTGGACTCCAAAAGTGAGCCGAATTCCAGGTCTTGCTCACTGTCTCCAAGCAAATCTTTTTCAAAGATCCTGAGCCTTTGTTTCCTCCTCTGCTAAATAAACATACAAACCCAAGGCTTCAGCTTCTGAGTCCAGGGCTCGTTCCATTGCAATACAGTGTCCACCAAAAAATCTGCTTCTCCACCAAAATGTCTACAAGCATCTTGCTTCACTTTGTCATTGTGTAACTCTGTTACACGGAACACCGCTACCCAAGAAACAAGAAGGGGCAAGAGTATCTCTTGGATTATGAGAACAAAAGAAAAAACAAACGAACTCGATATCAAGTCATTCAGGGGAAAAAAATCGGAATTTTTCAAGAAGTTTTTCAAGAAACCACTTCCTCTTTCCTCTTCTCACCCGATGCTTAAAAGGAGGTCCCATGGCAAGGACAGAACTGTGTCTCAGGGTGAAGGCATTGATGGCCAAAGAGGGGCGGGGGCCACTGGATCACCACGACTTCCAGAGGCGGAGGAGTTAAATGATATCAGGGTCAACACTTGTTTGGATTGCAATAGTGGGAAGTATTCTGTTGTGACATCTCTTAACAAGGGCTATCCTGAGAACACTGCTCTTCCGTTAGACTTAGACTAGGGAATGGTTCGAAAAATCTAACTGTATAAATAAACTGCTTTCTGGTCTGAAGAGAAGTCTTTCTTGTAGTAAAATGATTCTGATTTAAAAGTCACGAACCAGGGTTTCTCAAAGCGTGGTCTCTACCTGGTTTTGATAAGCATCGCACAGGGTACCCGTTAAAAATGCAGACCTCGAGGTTCCCCTGCAGTCCTGCTGACTCAGAGTCCCGCAAGGGGAGCCCCAGAATCTGCATTTTAACAAGCTCCCCAGGTGATCAGCGTGCACACTGACAGTTGTGAACCCTCATTAAAACAAAACAAACCCACCCCTCCCATAGCCACAGTGCCCCTTGGAAACAAGGACTTTGGCCAGCTAAAATAATAAAATGAAGTTTGTATTTGTCCTGGAATGCAGAGTTGCTCCCCAAGGAAAGCAGCTGGCAGATATTCCTGCTGATGGGTGTCGGCCACGACTACAGCAGTTATTTCCAGGCAATGGACAATTCTTCCAGCCCGAATGAAGCTTCAGCTTAAAATAACAATGACAGTTTTGTGCGACAGCAATGAACCTTTCGATTTATCATTCTCCAAAATCATATGGACTGAGTAATGCCATCAGATCCAATAGAGCCTTCCAGCAGCAAGCTGGGCTGAGGTTTAACCTCATATATCATGTCTGGGAGAGTCAGAATAATATCACAGGGCTGGCTTCCATTTTGCTTTTTCTGAGCACGTTCCGACTCACTTTACCTCTCAGCATAGATGCTGTACTGCTGACCCCATCCTTTCCTATTCGCTTGTTTTAGATCCTTCTCCTTCAAGTACTTTTCCAAACTCAGCCCCAGTGAGCATGCAAGGGTCTTCGAGAACATGCAGTCCTTCAGAGCCCAATGGGGGATGCCTAAAGCAACCAAGAAAAACAATAATTCATCTCTCCAAATTCCAGAGGAAGAAAAAAAATCCCAGCAAGGTAAACAGATTTGTAAATAGATGTGAAGTCTTCTTTACAACATTTATCAGTTTGGTTTAGAACAATGCATGATTAAATATTCACTGTAGACACTGGTGAATTCTGGCTTCTCCTTAGTTGGGGGCTGAGGTCAAGGATACCTGGGAGTTCCTTTTCCCTCCGCTCACCCTTCTGCTTTCTGTCTGACCCACAAAGGGCCAGAAGCACACTTTCTCCGCATAGAAGGAAAACCTACTGGGGCATTTCTTCTTTACAACCAAATGCAAAGCTGCCTGCTGTGTAAATAGATGGAACTAAGAGACTAAGTGACACCATTCTCAATGCAAAAGACGTTAACCCTAAGTTTTCACAGCAATGCGCTGGAATTCTCAAAGGCTAAAAGAGGCTCACAAAGCCCTCTGCAAAAGTAGGGCTTGTTCCACCAGTGAGCTCAGATTCTGCACTCTTTGATTCAATCACTGACTTGGGAGGGCGTGTAACTCAGCTGGAAAGCAAGGATCCAGGTGGAAGTCAAACGGTGTTGGGTCAAGTGGATCTGCCTAACCATGAGGTACGGGCTCAACATGCTTGCAGATTTCCTGATCTGGATGGGACTTCTTGCCTCCTGTTAGTAGCCAGACTCCCTTTTTAAGGTAATGGCTACATTTTCTCACTTGTTCATGGAGCTTGCACAGTTTGAGATTTCTGACTTTCCCATTGTTCATACAAATGGAAATCCTAGCAGTGAGCTCTCCGAAGTTTCTTGTATCAGCCCTTCCTGTCTCTCCACCTGTTTCCTCAATGGCCATTTGCTCCCTCTGTGGCACTCACAGTGATATGCGTGGTCTCAATCACCCAGAAAAGATCAAACTGTAACCTGCTGTCTTCCAGGCTTCCTGACTGCACTGCCCCTACCACATCTTTTGCTCTCTCTGCTGAATAACATCCTCCCAGACTGCAAGGGGACAGGTCGAATAATGGGTTCTATCCTCCTTGGCAAAGATAGGAGCATGCCAGCAAAGCATGAGGAAGAGAGAGGATCGATTCTGGAGTGTATTCCTCAAAGTGGCTAGGAGAGTAAATTTTAAATGTTCTCACCATAACAACAACAACAATGACGACGACGACGAGGATGATGATGACGTTGCCCCCTTCAACGTGAGTTGAAGGCTGTATTGACCAACCTTATTGTGGTAAATATTCTGCAATACACTTGTATCAAATCATCACCTGGTCTTGTATTTTCAACTTATACAATGTTATATGTTAATCATAGCTCAATAAAGCTGGGAAAAAATAAAAAGAGGGCTGAAGTCATTCATTCTCACCCCCATTCTGCACTCCAGTGAAACTGCCCAAGATGTATTTACATAGACTCCCTTCTGACAGCCTGCTCATCCTATAGCTTGGGAAGAAATGGGTTCAGTGTAAGTAAATGATAATGAGTCTGTTGAAGCATTATACAAAATGGTTCCCTAGTGGCAGGAAAGAGTTAATGTACCTCCCAAAGTGCCTAACTTCACTCTGGGAAAACTGGGCTCCACAAACCTAAACCTTGATGAAAGATGTCAGCAAGCCGGGAAGTCAGAAAAAGGAGGGTAATTATTATTTTTTTTTAATCACGCATGAGTACTTTGCTCTGGTGGGTACTAACTCAGTCATTTCTAGTAGGGCAGAGGATGAAAAAGGCAAAGGATGAAAGAAGAGCAACCCAAAGAGAAGAAAAAAGACACAGAGGAAGAGACATGAAAAGAAGAAAGAGCAAGTGACATGTATAGTATTTTTTATTTGTCCTGACTGCATTTGAAATGTCTGAGTTGCAAAAATCGAATCCCCCATGTCTCAAAGACCCTCCAGGTAGTTGAAAACAGTCACCATCTGCCTCCCAGAGGAAGTTAATCCTTGGCTTTTATCAACTACTGTAAACTCTACTTAGTGTGACTAGTTCCAGGTATCAGAATTCTCTCCCCAGAATTATATTTGAAGGATCTATGTATCTCTATCTTTTTGCAAAGGTAATAAAAGATCGTGTTAGAAAAAATAAACTTCTGGTGTGCTTAAACTTTATTGTTTAATCCCCTAACTTTGACTGGCTAGATCCACACAAGATTGCTAACAATGTGAAGGTCTTTGAGGTCAACAGAGTCTAACCATAGTAGCAATATTGCATGGTGGTGGTGGTGATGGTCTTTCTCTCAGACCTTTATTAGAATATTTGTTGTTGTTGTTGTTTTAAAAGATTTTAGTATTTATTTGACAGAGAGAAACACAGTGAGAGAGGCAAAACAAGCAGGGGGAGTGGGAGAGGGAGAAACAGGCTTCCTGCAGAGCAGGGAAGCCAACGTGGGGCTCAATCCCAGGATCCTGGGATCATGACTTGAGCTGAAGGCAGAGGCTTTAACTGACTGAGCCACCCAAGCACCCCTAGAGTATTTACTTTGTAATAGATATGGCATGTTACAACATGGTGAGCCAAAAAATAAATAAAGGTTGCTTGATAATAAAACATTAAGTAAACACCCATATCTTTTTTTCATGTATAAACTATCATATCTATTCTAAAAATTTAGGATAGATATATACCAAAAGAAGAGAATTCTCACATAATTCCACCTGCCAGACATAACTATTCTTAACATTTTTGGGGATCTACACATGCATTATTACATATATATTCATTATTGTATATTGCATGTGTGTGTGTGTATATATATATATAGTATATATGTATACTATATATATATAATACATAAATATTGTGTTAAATGAATCTTTGCATACTTTTTTGCTACACGCTCATTTTTCTTTAAGAAAACTACAGTTAAAATAATATATTTTTATATAGATCTCTTTTCATTTAATTAATTATATAAAATCCTAAAAATTATTTTTAATGGATGCATATGTTTCATTATGTGGGTACATCAAATATCATTTACCCAATTTGTTTAGTTTATGATCAGATATTTATGTTGGTTCCAATTATCTGTATTTGAAACAATGTTAAGGTAAACATTTTAGAGCTAAATATTTGTGTATACTTATCATTATTTTCTAATTCTCTTGAATGGAATTATGAGAAAGGATTCAGCCTTTTAAAGTTGACTCTTTTATACTGCCAACTTAATATCCTGAAAGCTTCTACCAGTCTGCTCTTCTACCAGCATGTATTTTCAAAGTAAAGAGTCAAATAACAGATCCCACTCAAAAAAGGTAATTTTACATTTCTGACCCCAATACAAATTTGTGGTAGGCAGGAATAATATCAGCAATATGATCATAAAGATTTTTTGTTAGGTTGAAATGATGATGAAGATTAACATGTTTATGAATTAAAGATTTTTCTAGAAATACAAATTTGGTATCTGAGGATTGCTATAATCACAAACAGTAATGGATTACACATCACTGTATTGTATGATCAACTTTGTGGGCATAGACTAGAGAGGTCTTAATGTACACAGTGGCCTAAGGAGCAGACCCAGAGCAGAAAATCAAACTCAGTGCTTCATTCACCCATTCACTGGTGCTTTCTTTCAACATTTATTGACTATCCCTGTTTTCACCATACTAGGTGCTAGGTTCCATAGAAGCTCAAAACTAAGAAAAAACTCTTAAATCTAGTTCTTACAATAGACCATATACTTCCCAGAAAATTCTTCAAAAATTCAGAGGCTTCCCATAGTTGTCCAAAATGGTAACTGATCATTTTACAAAACCAAATAAGCAAAGCACATGATTCATTAATTAATCAATTGATTTACTGAGCATCCCTTCTACACAAGGCACACCAAATATTGTGAGATGGTTTCTGCTCTTAGTAGCTTCAAATCTAACCCAAAAGACGAAAATAAACACACATAAAAACTTAAATGGCAACCCATGGCACAGAAAGAAAGTGCTGCTGGAGAGATTCGACAGACTGAAAAGCCTGCTTTGGCTCTGCATTGTGGTGGCCAGAAGTACAACTTGGGCTGTGCCTTAACAAATAGTGGCGTGCCAATGAATGGGGGTGGTGGGGGGGGCACACCAATGGGCAATCAGCCTGAGCAAAGACTCAGAAGCTGGTTGCAAGGCACACTGGGGAGGAAGAGCAGTGAGAAACCCAGGAAGACCTTGCTGGAGTGCAGACTTCAGTGCGAAGAAAAGAAGGAAATTCTGGAAAAGCAGCTGAAGCCAGAATGGTGCACATGAGGAAAGCAGGGCTAAGGATGTAGGACTCCACCCTAAAGCACTGGGTAACAAGAGACAATTTTAGAGGAACAGAGTGCCGGTTAAGGACAGCATTCCAGAAAAATCCATGTCTACAGAGAGGAAGTTGACTTAGAGGTATGGAAGGAAGAGAGACCAACATTGAGAGGCCAGGATGGAGAGGTGCCTGGTGGGCTCATTTGGCAGAGCGTGTGACTCCTGACCTCAGAGTCAGGAGTTCAAGCCCCACATTGGGTGTGGAGCCGACTTTTTCTTAATTAATTACCTATCAATTAATTAACAAGAGGCCAGTTTGGAGAATGCAATAGTAATGTAGGTGTGAGGTAATCAGGTGCTCGAGACCAGGCAGATAAAAAGGAAGGAGTTCCAAATATGAGAACAGCTGAGTTTGAGGGGGTGGTGGGGCTTCTGTCACTCAGTCACCGTTTCTTCGTATGGTCAGTTAAAAAACACAAAGGGATGGCAGCACATTGCCTCTCAGGTCCTGGTGCTGTGTTTCTTCTCTGTCCCTTGACTCAGAGACAATACTTACATTAGACAACTATAAAACCAAGTGTGGACTTGAGTAACACTTGTTGGGAATATTTTTAACATAATTATTAAAAACTTTAAATATTAATAAGAGGCAATTCTTCTCCTTTATGAGTGCATGCATTACATATAAATTTAGACACTATTGTGCATTTTGAGATTATGATTCACATACTGTACATCTAACTTTGGAGGAAGTAAAGCTCTAATTAAACATCCTGTGTTTGAAAATGTTGGGATAATTTGCAGAAAGTATTTCAAAACTTCTTTAAATGGCTCAGAAGCATTTAAACTTTTAAGAAAGACTACATCTGGGTGAAAAGCATAAATTGTCTACTGTCTTTTTTTTTAATGAGAATTTAAGAATGTTTATTAAAAAAGAAATAAATTTTCCATTTCAGCTCATTTGGCTTCATCTGCTATTAAATCCTACATATACCCAGGAGTTACACTGATGTACTTAAATATTGTTTCTGCTTTGAGATTGCCTAATGAGGCAATTAGTGGAACTCCTCAGATAGCTGGACCAAACACTTTTCGGCAGACAGAAGAGGTCCACTCAAGCAACAATGCAAAGTGCCCACACTCCCTGCCCACTTCTATCCGACACTGTGGCTTAGACAAGGTGAGTGGTGGATTTTGGAAGGCAGACAAAACCATGCACTTTGCCCACACGGACAAAAAGGAAGTTTGAGGACCATGTGTATGAAAACCATGTAAAAAGCCTAATGTTGAAGATTAGAACTTTCTCTTTGTTTCTATCTGTATTACTAGTTTTGTGCCTGTGCTCTAATCCAAAGCCATCCAAACTGTAGTCTTAAAAAAAACACCTCCTGTTACTTATTTACTTTCTTTAAATTATTGTGGGGCACCTGGGTGGCTCGGTCAGTTAAGCATCTGCCTTCAGCTCAGGTCATCATCTCCGGGTTCTGGGACTGAGCCCCATATCAGACTCCCACTCAGTGGGGAGTCTGCTTCTCCTTCTCCCTCTGCTACTCTTGCTGCTTTTGCTCTCTCTCTCTATGTCAAATGAATAAATAAAATCTTTAAAAGTAAATAAAATAAGTAAATACAGGATTAGCAAGTTCTTTTAGATTGATTAAAAATTTTTATAAAAATTCATTTTAAGGGAAGCTATAAAATACTATTATAAATGGAACATCTGAAACACTTGACACAAATAGAAGATAACTATAAGAAGAAATGCCATGACAATAAAGTGCTGTTATTATATACCATGTTATTAAGTGCTATTGCAATGCTATTTTCTGTCAAAGCTGGGAGCCTGAGACATTTTTTTGTTGTTGCAGGGAGAGATTGGCAAAGGCTACGGAGGTGTTAAAGTCGTTTCAGCATCAGGCCAGAGTTTTTTCCTTGAATAACTTTATCGATCACTAAGGATTAAAAGAGATTTAAAAATAACATTTTTTTTTTTTACATTTCCACCCAATATGATTATTTATTTAGCAAACACATGCAGACAAATCACCAGGTGCCAGGCTTGTTCTAAGTAATTAAGAACCATCAATTCATCTCACAGTCATCATGACCCTGGTGAGGTAATGCTATTGTTATTCCCATTTTACAGATGAGGAAAAGGAGTCACAAAGGGGCTAAGTCATTAGCTCAAGGTCGTAAGGCTAAAGAGTGGCACAGCAAGAATTCAAAATCCTGTGTTTTTACTGGACGTTTCTCAACACCACTCCACATGATATGAGAGTGGGCTTCAACATTCTGGGAAGCCACGTTCATACATTATCTAAGATCATAGCAGGTGCCCCTTGAACCGTCAGCCCACACTACGTATATGTCCCATGCCTTGAGGAACACCACACTACCATCTGTCCTGACATTCCACCTTCTTATTGAATCTTCTCTTATGGCTCAGTCTTCAATGATAGCTTTGTCCCCTCACTCTCTAAAATACTTTCTTTCTGCTACTCTCTCCTGTTAGCATTGGCCAATTTCAATGGTTACTTGAAGTTTCAATACTAACAAATTAGTAGTAAGTAGTATAAATAAACTACATTAGTTTAATATTTTTATAATATGTTAATAACTAATATATATTAGTGTATCTGTGAATAATGTAAGAGTGAGTATTATTAACGTATTTTTCTCCCCTGGTAGATTTTAAGTCCTTTAAAGGAAATAAATAGTTCTTATCTCTTTGAATCAATCATTAAACCTAAAAAGTAATTTATAAATGATTTAAAGATAACCATTGTATTTTTTTTTCAAAGATTTTTATTTATTTACTTAACAGAGAGAGAGACAGTGAGAGAGGGAACACAAGCAGGGGGAGTGAGAGAGGGAGAAGCAGTCTCCCCGCCAAGCAGGGAGCCCAGTGTGGGGCTCAATCCCAGCACTACCTGAGCTGAAGGTAGACGCTTAATGACTGAGCCACCCAGGTACCCGATAATCATCGTACTCTTATATAGCAATGTTTCCAGGGAAATAATGAGATGTAAGAAAAGAAGCACATAAGAATAAATTTTCCACATAAAAAGATAGAATTTCCAGAAAGAATTTGAAAGACAGAGAGCCATGCAGTCCATGCAATGGAATTTTGCCTCCCAAATATTTTGTATGTGATTTGGTAACAAGATGAATTGATAAACTAGCTGTTATCTAGACCAAGTACATTACATTAGCAAGTACATTAGCAAGTACTACTATGTGGTTTTGCAAAAGAGACAACTGAGCAACAGAAAGAGTGATGTGCCCAAGGGTGTATAATCCCTTTTTGATTGTGTAACTCAAGGGCCACCTGTATCCAAAGACTACATGTCCTAAGTATGGCACCTGCACAAGAGGAGATGGGCCAAATACAGACTTACATCCGAGAAAATCTAAGTTTGACATCATATGTGCTTTCTTATTGTGCTAAAAAACAAATAATACATATTTACCCTCAACAAAATTTTAAGTGCACAGTATTGCATAGCTAACTATAACACAACATTGTAGAGCAGATCTTCAGAACTTTTTCACCTTGCATGACTGAAACTTTATACCAGCTGAATAACTCCCCATTGCCCCCTCTTTGCAACCCCAATCTTTCTGAGTCTATGAATTTGGCTACATTAAATACCTTACATAAAGGGAATCATGGAATTCCTTTGGGTTAAATACCCAGAAGTGGGATTGTTGGATCATGTGGTAGTTGTGTTATTTATTTCTGAGGAAGCACTGTACTGTTTTCTACAGTTGCCACCCTATCTTGTGTTCTCATCAACTGTGTTGTATACAAGGTTTCAATTTCTCCACATCCTTGCCAGTACTTGTGATTTTCTGTTTTTTGTTATTTTTATATGGGCCATCCTGATAGGTGCAGATTGATAGCTCATTGTAGTTTTGATTTGCATTTCCATGAAGATGATGGATATTGAGCATCTTTTCATATATCTGTTGCCCATTTGTAAGTCTTCTTTGGGAAAATGTCCGTTTCTTAAAACCATGCTATTTGGGGTTTTCTTCCTATTGGGTTGTTAGACATTTTGAGTTTCTTATATACTTTAGATACCAACCCCTTATCAGATAAAAGGTTTGAAAATATTTTCTCCTATTCATAGGTTGTCCTTTCACTCATGATTGTTTCTTTTGCTGTGCAGAAACTTTTTGGTTTGATATAGTCCCACTCGTGGATTTTTGCTTTTATTATAGGTGATTTTGGTATCATAGTAAAAAAATGATTGTCAAGGCCAATATTCTGGAGAATTTTCTCTCCTATGTTTCCTTCTAGAAATTTTGTTTCAGGTCTTACATTTATGTCTTTCATCCATTTTGAGTCTATTTTTGTGTATGGTGTAAGATAAGGGTCCAATTTCATTCCATCTCATACGAATATGCAGTTTTCCAAATACCATTTGTTGAAGAGACTATCCTTTCCCCATTGTATAGTACTGGCACCCCTGTGGAATGTCATTTGACTATATAGGCAAAGATTTATTTCTGAGCTCTCTATTTCAGTTTTTTGGTATGCCAGTAGCATACTATTTTGATGACTGTAGATTTGTAATATGTTTGGAAATCAGGAACTGTGAGGCCACCAGCTTTGTTCTTCTTTCTCAATATTGTTCTGGCTATTAAAGGTCCTTTTGTTTCATATGAATTTTAGAATTTTTTTTCTATTCCCATAAAAAATACACTGAGATTATGATAGGGATTTCACTGTATCTATAGGTTGCTTCAGGTAGGTAGTATGGATATTTTAATAATAAGTCTTCTGATATATGAACGTGGCATCTCTTTCCACTTATCTGAATCCTCTTTAGTTCCTTTCATGAACATTATATAGTTTTCAGTGTACAAGTCTTTTGCGTCCTTGGTTAAGTTTATTCCTAAGCATTTTATTCATTGTGATGCTGTTTAAGTGAGATTTTTTTTTCTTAATTTCCTTTTTGGAGTGTTCATTATCACTGTTTAGAAACACAGCTAATTTTTACATGTTGATCTTCTGTCCTTCAACTTTGTTGAGCTTGCTTATTTTAACAATTCTTCTTATGGAATTTTTAGGGGTTTCTATGTATAATATCATGTCATCTAAAAACAGAATAATTTTCCTCTTCCTTTCCAATTTGCATGTCTTTTATTTTTTCTTGCCTGATTGTTCTGACTAGTACTTGCAGTGCTAAGTTGAATAGAAGTGGTGAGAATGGGCATCCTTGTCTTGTTCTTGATCTGAGAGAGAAAGATTTTAGTTTTTCACTATCGAGTATGATGTTAGTTTTGGACTCTTCATATATGGTGTTCGTTCTTTTGAGGTCATTTCTTTCTATTCTTAGTTTGTTAAGGCCATTTTTTAATCATGAAAGAGTGCTGAATTTTGACAAATCCTTTTTCTGTGACTATTGAGATGATCATGTGATTTTAATCCTTCATTCTGTCAATATGGTGCATCACATGGATTGATTTTCATATTTTGAACCATTTTTGCATTTTATGGATAAATTTTACTTGGTCATGCTGTATGATTTTTTAAAATATGCTGTTTAACTCAGTTTGTTAGTTTTGTTTAGGATTTTTGCATCTATATGCCTCAGGGATATGAATCTATAATTTTCTTTTCTGTGGTGTCTGACCGTCTTTTTATCAGACAAAATGTTGACCTCATCAAATTAATCTGAATGTGTTCTCTTCACTGAAGTGAAGATTTTGAGAAGGATTGGCATTAATTCTTTAAATGTTTTATAAATTTCACCCGTAAAGACATCAGGTCATGAACTTTACTTTGTTGAGAGTTTTTGATTGCTGATTCAATCTCTCAACTCATTATAGGTTGGGTCAGTCTTTCTCTTTCTTCGTGATTCAGTCTTTGTCGATTGTATGTTTCTAAGAATTTATTCATTTCTTCTGAATTGGTTATCCAATGTGTTGGCATATAATTGTTCATAGTCTCATGTTCCTTTTTATTTCTGTGGTAAAAATTGTGTTTTCTTTGTGTTTTATTGAATTTTTATAGTGACATGCTTTGATCCTTCATTTTCTTTTGTATATATTTTATAGGTATTTTCTTTGTAGTTATGATAGGGGTTGCATAAAATATCTTACAGTTATAAAAGTCTATTCTAAATTAATAACAAATTGACTTCAAATGTAGACAAATACTCTACAATTTACTCTGCCCCACACATTCTATGACATTGAAGTCATAAATTATTTTTATTTTGTGTATCTGTTAATATTTTTAACATTTTTATACTTAGTTATTTTTATACTTCTATCTTTTAATTTCTATACAAGATTTAAATTAAAGTTCACAGTATTAGAGTATTCTGTATTTATCTATTTTTTTACCTTTAGCAGTAAGCTTTGTACTTTCATACGCTTTTGTGTTGTTGTTTAATATCCCTCATTCCAACTCAAAGGCCTTCCTTCAGCATTTCTTCTAAGACAGGTCCAGTGGTGAAGAATTCCCTCCATTTCGTTTATCTGGAAAAACTTTTATTTCTCCTTCATTTTTGAAGAATATTTCTGCCAGATATAGTTCCTGGTTGGTAGGGCTTTTCTTCTTCTTTCAGGGCTTTGAATATACCATCTCAATTCCTTCTAGCCTGCAAATTTTCTGTTGAGATTCTGCTCATAGATTTAAAGGGATTCTCTTGTATATAGCACATCACTTTTCTCTTGTTGCATTCAAAATCCTCTCTTTCTTTGACTTTTGACTTTTGGATTATGTGTCTCAGTGTGGATTTCTTTTGGTTCCCCATAGTTGTAGCCTACTGAACTTCTTGAATCAGAACATCCATTTCCTTCCCCGAATTGAAGTTTTCAACCATTATTTCTTTATGTAAGCATTGTGTTCCTCTCTCTCTCTCTCTCTCTTCCTTTAGGAATCCCAAAATGTGTATCTTTTTGATGGTGTTCCATAGCCCTTTGGACTTTCATCACTTATTTTTGTCTCTTTTCTCTTTGATCCTCTGACTGGATAATTTCAAATAACATGTTTTTGAGGTCAGTGACTTTTTCTTCTGCTGATCAAGTCTGCTGTTGAGCCACTATAGTGAATTTTTCATATAGTGAATTTTAATTATTGTATTCTTCAGCTTCAACATTTCTCTTTCAGTTTGTCTTTGTTTTTGTTTTTGTTTTAATTTTTGTCTAGCTCTTTGTTGATATTCTTGTTTTGTTCATGCATTGTTTTCTTTAGCTCAAAGAGAATTTTTATTTTTAACTCTTTGTCAGGTATTCATATACTTCATTTATTTAGAATCAGTTCCTGGAGTTTTATTTTGTTCTTTTTCTTGGGCCATGTTTCCCTCTTCCTTCATGTGTCTCATAATTTTGCATTGCCATCTGTGCTTTTTTAAAAAATCGCCACTTTTTGCAGTCTCTATGGACTGGCTTCATACAGAGAAATACCCTCACCAAACAGACTGAATAGAGATTCTGAGAGCCCCTAAAACCTCTTTTTGAGTGATTCGTCTTCACTAAGACTGTACCTATAATTTCTCAATTAAAGAGGCTTGCTGATTTCTTATTCAGGAGATCATAATCAGTCTCTCTCTCTCTCTCTCTCTCTCTCTCTCTCTCCCTCTGGTGTTGATCTGCAGCACTGCAAGCTCTCTGATTTTATAGAAGTAAGCTACCCCCACTCACCCCTGTTGTCAGCAGCCACCAGACATCCAAAGTATGCCAACTCCATGTCAGCACCCCAAGTCAGACAAGACAGATATTGATCCCTTGGGGAGCTCTCTGAAAATATGGAACACTGGATATACATTCAACTCTTCTCTTTCTCCCTGAGAAAGAAGTAACAAAATAGTGTGCTCTTTTCTGGCACTGAGCTTTGCCGTCTTGGAGGAGGGACTGACATTGGTAAAGGGAAATTGCTCTTCTTACCTGTTCTGATGTAGCTATTTTCAGCTCTGTACTCACCTTGGATACTGTAATTTCTTAACTGGGTTCTGGAAATCTCATAAGTATATTTTGGTTCATATATAGTTTTTAAATTGGTGTTTCTGTGAGAGAACAAGGGATGAGACTTCCCTTCCTATAATCTTGCTGATATCACCTTTTGCTTTTTTTTTCATTTTCTTTCAGTAGAGTACTTTGGCTGGGATTATTTAAAAATAAGTTGTGTATTGAAATACCAGGGAGGAAATATTATGAGTTGAACTGATTCTAAATGGAGTAAAAGATTTTGGATGGACTCCCAAATTGGTGTCTTATTCTGACTTCTTACATATCCACATTTACAGCTGATTACCAAGATATTCTCTGACTCAAATGATTATCATGGGTTTACTGAAATAGCTTAACTCACTAAGATGCAAACAAAAATCAATTTTATTTTTTCGTATGTTTTTCATATATCACCGCCCCCACAAATCCACTCAGTAAATCTTTCTCTCTCCAAACTTTTGAAATTTGGGGAAAATAAGATAGCTTTTCTTATCACTCTCAGGTATTAGCAAATAATCTCAATTTTAAAATAATAACACCACATCCAGTCTAATTTCAAAACTCCAAATTCCAATCTAATCTATAACATTACCCCTCGCCCAAATCAGGTCTGATATAGGCCAAGGAGCCTAAATTAGCAAAGGGAGCATGGATGATTTCACCCTGTCCCCATTTCCTACCTTGCTTTTCTACTGGTTTCCCTTTCATTGTGGTGTATCTGAACTGGAACAGTGGACAGCAAAGAGGTTAGAACAGGATTAGTCTTATCTTGAATTTGGTGGTAGTGGATGCTTTTTGGATTTTATGAAGACCTTTACCATCACTGGGGATCTACCATCTCAGTTCTCTTGACACAGATGAGACTTCTTTCAGTGGCTGCTTATGATCCCCCAACCTCTGACTTCCAGTGGTTGCACATATATACCACATTCCCACTAGAGAGTCATTTTGGCCCTATGACAGTTCTCTTGAATATATATATCCCTTCTACTCTCTTCTGACTTACAGAAAATATCATAAAGCTTTGAAATGTTGCAAGTCTTATTTCTTTGCTTTGCCACCAGCAGACTGCCTCAGCTAAACTTTGCCCTACTTAGGCATTCTAAATCCTGCATCTTTCAAATTCCATGATGGCATATTTATCAGGCTCCTCAAATGGTTCTCTTGGACTCCTCACTTGGCTTGAGGTGAGGACAGGGCATCTCCCCTCCCCTCCCTTATACTGATCATTCTCTCTAAAAAAAGTCCTTACCACCAGCTTCTTTAAACTCTGTGTGAATTCAGGGCACTTGACAGAATTCAAATATAATATTCATAATAAAACTCCCTCAGCAAACTAGGAGCAAAAGGAAATTTCCTCAGATTGATACAAAAAAATTTAATCCTACAGTTCTCATCATACTTTATGGAGAATAACTAAAGGCTCTCCCCTAAGACTAGAAACCAGGTAATATGTCTCTTCTCACTAGTCTTATTCAACATAGTGCTAGAAGTCTTAGCCAATGTAATAAGGCAAGAAATGGAAATAAAAATCATAATAAGAAAAGAACTAAAATGGTCACTATTTGCATATAATATAGGAAATCCCAAGGAAACTAACAAAACAAAACCCTAGAACCAAAAAGTAAGTATAACAAGGTTACATATAAAGCCCATCACATTTCTCTATGTTAGGAATGGACAATTGGAAAGTGAAATTGAAAACAACTTACATTTGCAGTGACCCCAAGAAAAATAAAACACTTAAGTACAAAACTAACAAAATGTGCACAGCATCTGTATGTTGAAACTTTAAAATGCTAATGAGAAAAATGCAAGGGTATCTAAGCAAATTGATAGAACCACTGTGTCATGAATTGGAACACTCAACAAACTGATCTATAAGTTTGATGCAAATACCATGAAAATACTGGGAAGATTCTTTTTAGACAAGGACAAGCTGATTCTAAAATTTATATGGAAAGTCAAGGAATCAGAATACTCAAAACAGGGACGCCTGGGTGGCTCAGTTGGTTAAGCGGCTGCCTTCGGCTCAGGTCATGATCCCAGCATCCTGGGATCGAGTCCCACATCGGGCTCCTTGCTCGGCAGGGAGCCTGCTTCTCCCTCTGCCTCTGCCTGCCACTCTGTCTGCCTGTGCTCACTCTTTCTCTCTCTCTCTCTAACAAATAAATAAATAAATAAAATCTTAAAAAAAAAAGAATACTCAAAACAATTGTGAAAAAGTGGAATAAAGTTGGAGGAATCACACCACCTTATTTGCTATATGAAATATAGCTACAATAATACAGACAGTGCGGTATTAGCAGAAGAATTGAAATAGACCCACAGAACAGAGAATCAAGAAATAGATCCAAACAAGTGCAGCCAATTAATTTTGACAAAGGTGTAAAAGTTATTCATTGAAGGATATAATCTTTTCAACAAATGGTTTTGGATTATTTGGACAATCAGGCAGAAACAGAAGGGGGAAAAAAAAAAGAACCATGACTGAAGCTTCACACTACATAAAAATTCATTCAAAATGTTTCATCAATTTAAATGTAAAGCATACAACTACTAATCTTTTAGAAGAAAACAAAGAAAAAATGTTTGCAACCTAGGGTTAGGGAATCAGTTTTTAAACTCAACACCACAGACAAAATTTCTAATAGCCAAGTAATAAATCAGACTTCATGAAAACTAAAAACCTTTGCTCTGTGAACTACCCTGCTAAAGGGATGAAAGACAAGGTATAAATTAGGAGAAACTATTTACAAATCACATATTTGACAAAGGGCTCATATATGGAATATATAAAGAACTATAAACTCAAATGTAAGAAAACAAACAATTCAATTATAAAATGGGCAGCATACTTAAACAAATGCTTTTCCAATACAGATGGCAAAAAAAACACATGAAAAGATTTCAACATCATTAGCCATAAGGGAATTGCAAATTAAGAAAACAATGAGATACCATTACACACCTATTAGAACAGCTAAAATTTTAAAAAGTACTGTCAGTACCAAATGGCAGCAATGATGCAGAGAAACTACATCTTTCATATATTCTTGGTGGGGATGTAAAATGGTACAGCCATTCTGGAAACAGTTTCATAGTTTCTTGTAAGGTTAATTGTATATTTTTCACATGATCTGGCAATTACATTCCTGGATATTTATCCTAAAGAAATTAAAAATGTGTTTACAGGGGAAAAAAAAA